>JABASK010000811.1:0-11831 GCA_019776465.1 Rambutanura hunanensis | reverse complement strand
AGCTAAAGCAAAAAGGAAAGATAAGATGAAAGAATTGTTTAAACTGCTTACACAGATTTATAATTAAAATACATTAAAGCGAAATCTACTTGGCGATTCCAGAATTTTTGGTGAGGCAAAATATCGGTGACATATAGTGAATGATCAGTCAAGCGATAGAGAGCCACAACGAGTAAGTTATACTCTTAATTTCCGGTTACACTTTGTTGACACAGTGAAGAGGTTAGTATATGGTGTCACATTTCCAGTCTGACCCACTCTGGACAGCATTATTTAATTGTTTAGAGATCCTATCGCTAATATAAGTTTTTTATCAAACTTAAGTAGCTTCTAGTGCCCTAGCTCCAGAGAAAGCGCCCATTATCCATCTGTCGATTGACAGATGGGTAATGCGCTTTTTTCCTGTGACGTTCGCAGTCGCAATCGTTTAGTGTCATTTTGAATCTTTGAGGTACCGATTTCAAACATTCGCGGCTGAATCAATCAGTTTTACTTACGAGTAAAATGGCGAGAACGACAGTGAATCACAGCAATGAGCTAAAGATTCATAGTGTGCTAAAGATGCTATCCCCATCAGCGTTCAAAAAGAGAACTGGCGACCGAGATGAGGCACAAGCCTTTCAAGGAATAAACGGGTCGGAAAAAGGTTACAGAGGAAAGGTCATTGAACTTTAAATCTTCACCACTTCATCGTTACTGGTATTGGTTGAGCATGGCCTTGGCAATACTGGGCAGCAGCCCATTACAATATCGCCAAGTACCGGGCAGACAAAGGCCAATTGTCACGTTTAAATGGATGTCGTGGATTTGTTTCTACTCCCTCATCATTCAAGTCATCCGGATTGTTTTACCGTTTTGGCATTTCTATGATTGGAGACATGTTTTGCAAGCAGAACAGTACGTCAAGTTTTCTACTATTTGAAATTAGTATTTAAGTAAATTGGTGACTCGAAAACATATTTGTCCGGGCTATTCGGCTATTTATGAGATCGAAATCCGAGTAAAATCGGTTTTTAGTTGCTGAAAACGCATTTAAATACACAATTAAAAATGTGGCAGATTACAACCCATTACAAATTAACGCGATACATTACAAAAATGTCATTTGACCTTGAACTCCATTGGGTGGTGTGTAGCAAAAATTGTCCAGGTTAGGTTTAGAGTTGAGAGAAAAGAGAAACCTAAAGGCTTAACACATAGAATGGCATTTAGATTTCTCTGGACAATTTTTGCTGCACACAATTTTTCCGGTTACCCTCACGCCTTTACTTTGATCCAATTGACTATTTTAATTTGTTGCGCAGGCATAAATACAAGAACTCACCCATGGAATGGATTATTGTGATCTTAAATTTCACCATACCTCTTCATAGTTTCTGGGCCATTATGGCTATTTGGATAAAAGCAGAGAAAATGGCTGAATTGGCACGAGATTGTATTCAGTTCGACTTGATGTTCCAAAACACTTTTGATAGAACCACTGACATCTACTTCCAGAATAAAAAATGGTTGTTGAGCTTGGTTGTTCTTTTTGTCGCTATATTACTGGGTGTAACCGGAGGAGTCATCGTTGACATTTACTTTGCAGAGCAAATTGACGATACAGGTAGGTCAACCATTGAAATTCTTATAGCAGCAATTTTCATAGGTCTGAAAGTTTCAGAAAATTGGAAAATCCGGCATGTCTTTGCAACTTTGCTAACCATTTGCGTCACTGCTATGGAAGAAATTAGGATACAATTAATGCTTTTTACAGCTTCTGGTAAAATAATTCAGAATTACAATTACAAAGTAACAAATTAATCATTTAAGAATGAAAGTCAAGTTGAATATAATTATTAAAACCTAGAGGGTTTCCGATACATTCGACTAGGTATTGAGGACCAGCTCAAGGTCTTAGATCAAGTTCCAGTATCGGTGGTAGCCAAATGGAAAACTGGGCTTTTTCATTGGCGAAAAGTTGTAGAACGTACAGGAAACGTTCTAACACCATTCTTCATACCATTCTTGATTAATGGGATCCTCTTTCTCACTGCACTTTTGTTCCTGGGTATCCAATCATTGATGACGGGGCAAGGAATTTGGCCATTGTTAGTGGTTACCATTCTTGGAACTTCGTACATGGTCAAGATTCATATCAAGATAATAATGGTCGAATGCATTCGTGAAGAGGTAAAGAATGAAATGATATTGTGCTCGAAACGTTCTTACATATGCGTGTCCTGTTTCTTACCAGTAACGATTTGATTTAGGAAGCAGCCATTACAGATTTACTATTCCGATGCGATTCAGATGGATCTGACGGCAGCGGGAAATTAGAAATTGGAAAAATTCTTAACGCACTGCAACAAAATCCGTCCAAAATTTCTTTGAACGGCTATGTCACAGTGGACAAGAAACTTCTTACCAAGGTAGTTTCTGCCCCGTCATATCCTCACGAAATTGTCTGCATGACGCTATAAATGATTTCTTTGTGTTGCGCAGATGATGGGTCAAGTTGTGGGATTTTTGGTAGTACTGATACAGTTTGACTTGGGCAACTACGTCAAGGACAAGCACATTTGCATTTGTAACAATGAAACAACATCTCATCAAAAATGAAAGAACCAGCGAACCTGATTTAATAAGTGGGGCAAATCTTAGTTAATAATTAGTTGTGTCTAACTAAATTACTGGTGAATGCGAGGACATTTAACAGTTGGGAGGCGCATATTTATAAATCAATTAAACTACACAGAAGTTTAAGTTGAGTGGTGAAAGTGATTCCAGGAATTCTTAAAAAAAATTATTTTCGGAACGTTAAGGAGTATAATGTGGGTTAGATATGAGTTACCGGGGCGTAGGTTAAAAAACTGGTCATGTTTCTCAACTTAAACCTTTTCAAACCTAACATAACTTAAAGAGGTTCCAGAAAAAAGTTTTTTAACCCACGCCCCGGTAGCTCATACCGGACCAGTAATGTGTGCTCTTAATTTCCGGTTAGTATTGGATAACATGACAGTAACAAGGTCATAGTATGCAGTATCATATTTCCAGCTTACCTGCGCCCACGGACGGTATTATTTGCACGTCTTATCGCTAATACAGAATTCTAATCTAAGGTAAACAGTACTGCATTAGGAATACCCTGCTTGCGTTTTCAGCAAATTGGCAGATGGGAATTATAGACTTTGCGTAGGACGTTTGAGCTAGCGACCGTTTAGTGTCATTTGTTATATTTGAGTCAACGGTTACGGTTTACGACTGTAACTGTCAGTTTGACTTCGGTCAGAATGTCGAACGTGCATCACAGTAATTCCTACCGAGGTGAGTTCAATGGGCTGAAGATGCTACCATCGCCGGATCTGGAATTCAAAGAAAAAATTATCGATGGAGAGATTGACCCCTTTCAAAACGGAGATGCGTTGGAGAATTGCAGAGGGCGACAACCTTCGGTATTTTCATGGTCTCCGCTACATCGGAACTGGTACTGGTTGACCTTGATCTTAACAGTACTCGGTAGCAGTCCAGTAGAAATTCGCCGAATGCCTATCGCGGGAAGGTCAAGTATCTCTTTTAAATGGAAGTCTTGGATTTCTTTGTATTGCCTGTTGATTCACGTTATTCGAATCGCTTTATCGTTCTGGCACTTCTACTATTGGCAACACCTTATGTTAAAAGAAGAGTTAGTCCTTGAAATCCAAATATAAATTCTAATCAAACTGATCCTCGACCAGCGGGGCTTCCCAAAAGCATGGAGAAGTCAAAGCTGAAGTCCCGGAGGAGGTCGAAGTGAACAAAAGGGGGAGTTCCAAATTAAATTGACACTTTTTTAAGTAATTTTGAATTTCAGTTTTGGATGTTCACGCAGGCTGTGGCAAACTGTTGCGAAATATGTCAAGTTAGCAAATTTCATAACCTATAATTAAAGGTTTTATAAATTAAGAACAAAATTATCGCAAAAAGAACATCATCGGCCGAGATAATATTTATTCCAAAGCTTAGAACTTCATCCGTTTTTGTGCACGTCCGCTTCCGGGACGTTCACTTTTAAGGGTTAAGGATTCCGCCCGAAAAAAAAATTATTTTTGTAATTGGAAAAATCATGAGCAGGACCAATGCTGGCATGCTGTCAAGGCCCGCGTAGAATAAAGTTGGGTAATAGTTTCCGGATGTCACTGGTCAAGGTAGCATGATAGCATTATCCAGCTTAGGTTCAAATATAGTTGAAAATAATTTTGATGGATGATTTGGCTCTCTATAACTTTCGACTTTTTGTCCAGGTACGAACACCGGAACTCACCCATCCAATGGGTCATTGTGCCCCTAAACTACGTCTTCCTTCTACGTAACATCTGGGTCGTCATAGTTATTTGGACAACAGCAGAAAAACTGACAGAATTGGGACGTGACTTTATTCGATTTGACGTAATGTTCCAAGATACTTTTGGTAAATCGACTGGCGTTTACTCAAGAAGAAGAGATGGTTGTCGAGCTTGGCAGCTCTTTTTATTGCTGTTTTTGTGGGTATGACAGCAGGATTTGGCGCTGAAGCTTTCATTGCGTCGCGGAATGATGCCAGCTGTAAGTTAACCACATCAGTACTCATGAACAGCCGTAATTTACAAACTAACCAAGACGGGCTGATGTGAAAGTTTCAGGAAGTTGGATCAATCCAGCAAGCCATGCTGTGTATGCTGTTCATCAGCATAAACGCTGCGGAAGAAACGAGGATACAATTAATGCTGTTTACAGCCTCTGGTTAGTTATTAGGTTTAGGTTAAGTCACAAGAAAAAACAATTCTATTTAATTGAGTTAGGAAGTGATAAGACTTGTCGCCTGATTTGCAAAAAAAAAATTTTTTTAATATCCAAATTGGCAATAAAAAATTTTTTGATCCGAAAAATTTTTTTTCACAAAATTTTTTTTATTGACCAAGTTTTTTAGATATCCAAATCTGCAACAAAAAATTTTTTGATTCGGAAATTTTTTTCACAAAAAATTTTTTTTCACAAAATTTTTTTTCTTGACCAAGTTTTTTGTATCATCCAAATCTGCAATAAAAAAAAATTCGACCAAAAACTTTTTATTGAAGATTTGGATGCTACAGAAAACTTGATTGGTGCCAATTTCTGCCTACGAAACGCTATGGCGAAGACCTGTACACTGGGTGAGGGAGAGGCGGGATTTGGAAGTCTTTTACTTTATATCCAATTACAAAATGGCGCGAAGCGCCAAAACCCCGAAATACTATTTCTAAATTTTCTAAATTCAAATTTAAGTTACGGTAAAAGGTTTCAGAGCAAACCTTAAATTTATGTAATTTAACCTAGACGGATTCCGACACATTCGACTGGGTATTGAAGAGCAACTCAAAGCCTTAAACCGAGTTCCTGATTCGTTGGTGACCAAATGGAAAACCGGGCTTCTGTTCTGGAGAGGAGTTGTAGAACGGTTATCGAATTTTCAGGCACCTTTCTTTATTCCTATTTTAATCCAAACAGTCTTATATGTCACTGGCCTTCTTTTTCTGGGTATCCAAGCGTTGAGGACGGGTCAAGGAACACTTCCTTTGATAGTGGTTATTGTAACAGGAACTTCACATGTAGCACAGGTCCTTATCAAGATCAAAATGGCCGAATGGATTTGTGAAGAGGTAAAGAAATTTCAATAGTGTCAATCGTCTAACCCGGTTCGTTATTAGTGTCTGAAAGCTACTAACTACGCTTGGACCGTAATATAGCAACGAATATAGCAACGAATTCTTTTTTAGGAAGGAGCCATTGTCGATTTACTTCTGCGCTGGGATTCAGACTTGTTTGACGTTAGTGGGCAGCTACAAATTGGAAAAATCCTCGACATTCTACAGCAAACCCCGTCTACGTTTTCGTTGAACGGCTACGTTACGGTGGAAAAGAAACTTTTAACTAAGGTAACGAGAAAACAGTTTCCACTTTTTCACCACCTTCTTGATAAACATTCCGCTGCATAAATGACTTCTTTTTTTTTTTGCAGATGATGAGTCAAGTTGTATCATATTTGGTGGTACTGATCCAGTTTGATTTGGGCAACTACGTCAAGGACAGACATGTTTGTATTTGTAATAGCGAAACAACGTTCTCACCTTATAAGTGAAAGTACAAAGTTACAACTTATGTACCTAATGCTTATTTATACCTTTCAGCTCTTTCTCATCTTCTATTCTATTCCTACCAATTATAATCTAATCTGGCGTACAATTCAACTAATAAATCTAAAATTGTTTCTCGGTTTCTGTTCTGTTATCTGTTTGTATTTCTCTTTTCTGCAATTGGCACTTCTTCGAAAGCGTCCTGCACTAACACAGGTGATCAGATAACGTAAAGCAAGGCAAGCTGCTGCACCATGTACCATGGACAGATTTTGAAGTCAACTTTGATAAAATTCAACTTACAGACTAAAAAGCATAAGCAGGATAACCAACTCGCATTCCCAAAAATCGACAAGGAAAGTAAATTTTTTGAAGCTTTCAATCCATTTAAACTGATGCAAAACATGTTTATCCCTATCATTATTTTTCTATAGCCATGGATCCTTGGAATTAAACAGTCGTTTTGACCTTTGACTTTTCCAAGGTCAAACGACTATTTAAGCGTCTATAGCCTATAGCAAAGATTTGACAGTGCTTCCAAAGTTCTAAAATACACGAAAGCGAAAATGAAGTGCCAATTCTACTAGAAAACCGAAAGTTTTTGCACATGGACTAGATCAGTCCAGCATTTAAGTGTCTTTGACGGCACAGTGACAAGTTTAGTGTATTAGTGTCACGTTGCCTGTCTATCACGCTCTGGACGGAAATTATTTAAACATCTTATCGCTAATACAGAATCCTTAATCCAAAGTAAGCATTTACACCCTGATTTTAATGAATAGACAGATGGGAATTCGACTTTCCTAGCACGGTTGAGCTAGCTATCGTTTAGTGTCATTTTATAGCGTTGAGACAACGGTTGGTTACCCGTTTGCAACTGGAGGAGCAGTTTTTAGGTCAGAAATGTCAAGAGGGTATCACAATAAAACTTGCCGAGGTGAGTTCCTTGAGATTCAAAATGAGCTGAAGAAGATATCACCCTTTCCGCTGGACCCAGAATTCAAAGAAAAAATTGATGATGGAGAGGCTGAACCTTTTCAAAGTTCAAATGGAACGGCGAATGGTACGGGGCGACAACCACTGCCCTCACTGTATCATCACTGGTATTGGTTGACCCTGGTCTTAACAATACTCGGTAGCAACCCAGTAGAAGTTGGGAGACCTGAGACCTACGCGCAAAGGCCAAATATCACGTTTAGATTGGAAGTCTTGGATTTCTTTGTACTGCGTACTCATTCATGTGATTCGAATCGCTCTATCTATTTGGCACTTCTACGGTTGGAGACGCATGATGCTAGAAGAACAGTTAGTTCCTTCCATTAGAATTTCTAATTTAGCCGTTGGTAATAAGTCAAAACGTAATGTCCAACTCTTTATGGAAAACCCATGAAAAGTTTTTCCTCGCGAATTATTCTGTAAAGGGATCGGCGCGGCGCGGCGTTGAAAAGCTTATAAGCTTTTTACGCACAATTATTCAGAATTTTCATCCTAGATTTTATGAGACTTTACTCGACTTTTTAGATTCGTTGCATTGTCATGGAATAATACACGCAGAAGGCGACTTTATCGGGAACTCAAAGTATTTTACAAAATGAACCCGGTTTTTGCTTAACATGATTTCCTGGCCACCACACGGCGACGACTGTGACCACGGATACTTACAGGAGGCTCCGCGTTGTTTATAACAGCAATTTAACATGAAAACTGAAAAAATAGTTTTACGACTAAACAGTTGTGTCCAAACATGGCTTAACCTGCTTCGAATTACGCTGGCTCACTTATTCTAATGTCCCTGGTCTGCAGTTTAGATCAATGTTATTAGAAGCTCACATTATATTTGGACAGAAATGGTCAAACTTGATAAATTGAGCTTCGAAGAACATTAGGTTGTGATTAGTAGATCCTAGATCGTACTTAATCTTTAGTTTGAAAGTAATACTCATACACAATTTATTGACTTTGGGTGATTTTCGGGTATTTTTCAAGGTACGAATACCAAAACGCAACCATCCAATGGATCCTTGTGCCTTTAAACTATGTCTTCCTTATGCGTTGTATCTGGGGCGTTGTAGTTGTTTGGGCAACAGCAGAGAAACTGGCAAAGTTGGGACGTGATTTTTCTCGATTTGACGTAATGTTCCAAGATACTTTTTGGCAAGCCCACTAGCTTCTACTTCCAGAATAAGAGATGGTTGTTGAGCTTGGCTGCTCTCGCCATTGCTGTTTTTGTGGTTATGGCAGCAGGACTTGGCGCTGAGATTTTTCTAGCCACGCAGGAGAGCGCGCCCGGTAAATCAAGCATATTACGCTGTGGAGTACTCGTGAAAAAAACATCATTTGCTGAATATGTTTTAAACTTTCAGAAAATTGGAAAATTCAGCTTGCCCTGGTGGGCACGCTGTTCATTGGCATTCAATGCTGCGGAAGAAATGAGGATGCAATTAATGTTTTTAACAGCTTCTGGTAAATGAATTTAGAGTCACAAAGAAAAATACCTATATAATTCCAATTTAATACATACCAAATTTAAGTACCTAGGTTAAACCGAAACTTAATAAGTTTATGCATATGTTTTTAGAGGGATTTCGTCACACTCGACTGGGTATTAAAGAGCAGCTCAAAGCCTTGGAGCGAATTCCTGTTTCATTGGTGACCAAATGGAAAATCGGGCTTCTATTCTGGAGAGGAGTTGTGGAACGATTAGCGAATTTTCNAGGGATTTCGTCACGCTCGACTGGGTATTAAAGAGCAGCTCAAAGCCTTGGAGCGAATTCCTGTTTCATTGGTGACCAAATGGAAAATCGGGCTTCTATTCTGGAGAGGAGTTGTGGAACGATTAGCGAATTTTCAGACACCTTTCTTCATTCCTATCTTAATAGAAACAGTCTTCTGTGTCACTGGGCTTCTCTTTCTGGGTGTCCAGTCTTTGAGGACAGGTCAAGGGACACTTCCTTTGTTAGTGGTTGTCATAACAGGGACTTCGTTTCTAGTACAGGTTCTTATCAAGATCAAGATGGCCGATTGGATTCGTGAAGAGGTAAGTAACCAAATTCGATAGTGTCCGGCGTCTGACTGGTTGGTTATTATTAGTGTCTCAAAGCTGATAACTTATGCTTTGACCGTAATAGCAACGAATAGCCACGAATTATTTTTTAGGAGGGAGCCATTGTCGATTTACTTCTCGGCTGGGATGCAGACTTGTTTGACATCAGTGGACAACTGGAAATTGGGAAAATCCTTAATACTTTACAGCAAACCCCGTCGACGATTTCGTTGAACGGCTACTTCACAGTGGAAAAGAAACTTTTGACTAAGGTACCGACGGGAGTTTCCGCTTTTTTGTCGTTTACTACTTACGTTACGTAATGTAAGTGACTTCTTTGATGTTTTGCAGATGATGAGTCAAGTTGTAGCATATTTGGTGGTACTGATTCAGTTTGACTTGGGCAATTATGTCAAGGACAGACAATGTGTTTGTAACAATGAAACGACATACCTGCGTTGAGGTTGAGTCGCCGTCACCTTTTGCAATCTTATTTTCGAAGAGCAAAAGGTCAAGAGTATGAATGAAGCGATTTTAAATTCTTTTATTCCAACTAACTTTATACTTACCTTATCTCGAACTCAATTCTATTCCTACCGATTACCTAGGTTTATTTTAATCTAGCCTGCTGTACAGGTCAACTAAAGCTAAAATTGTTCGGGATTTCTATTTTCTGCAAATTCACAGACAAATTCACATTCTGAACAATACACTGGCATTTTTCAAAGATTTAGAAATCAAGTTTGATAAAGTGGAATTACAAACTAAACTAGCGTAACCAATCGAGACATCGGCAAATTTCTGTTGGTTTCTGTATACGAATTCCCGAAGCGACGCCGAGTAGTATTCCAGTTACATATTTACATCTTACCATAAGTTTAATTTTCAATTCAATTATTGTAGCATTTGGGTTTAGAAGATTAATTGGTGAATCAGCATTAACACAACAGATTTCACTATACATGTTATTTTATCGAACAACCTTTAGAAAGATTCTGAAGAAAACCGTTCGTAAAACTGAAGTCTTTAATTTAAAAATTTGGATTTTTTATTTTAATAACAAAATTAATCGCATTCAACCAAGCTAGAATTTTTAGTTTAAAAAGATTCTCAACCTCATCATCATCTAACGTTTACAGTTGAGAAAATGTGGTCTACTCAAAATTGATGCTTTTTATTTTATTCTACTTGAGATAATTCAATGCACAGTTCATTATTAGCATTTAGTTTACCCTGAAATTGGGTCTACTTTTAGAAATATACTAGCAGCTATTTAATCAGCTAGTGATTTATTACTTGCATATTTGAAGTAAGGTGTACTTCCTAGTTCTTCTCTGCTATCTTCAATGCTTTGTCTCGACTTTCTACGAACTGGCTTCACATTCCCCCGACATTGGAGAGCAAATTGAAGGTCTTTCAAGATTTCACGCATACGAGAGTCCTAACGGGTCAAAATTTGAAAGTTAGGCCTAAATATTGTATCTAAGTGAAATTTTGTGTTTAGAGGTCATAAGTCATCATACCCCTTGACGAAGACGAGGATCAAGACTACGAGTCTTTGAGTGAAGATAAATTTCTAGGCAAGTGATGAAAATAGAAGAAACGCAACCGACGACCAAAACTACAAAGACACCTAAGCAAAACAATACAGAAATTTTGTCTAGGTCAAACATTATTTACAAAGATTATTAATTATAATTTTATATTATACCTCCCACGTTGGCCAGACCAAGGGCGTTCACCGAATCGCTGACACTTGGTGCTTGGCACTGTTCCGCAAGTTCTTTTCGTTGCTCTTTCCACCATTTTCGTTTCAGCTCGTCTAATTTTCCGTTTTCTTGAAATTTCAAGATAGCCCCGTTCAATTCATCCATGTAACGAGATTCTAAAATACAGTTTCGAATTTCGTGTCAAATTGTGGTAAATTCAATTCAATTTTAAAAGGAATTGCTAGGAATTTCTTACCTTTCCTGAGGGCTATTCCATATCCTTTGTTATCCAAGAGACCTCCGACTTGAGCCAAGTTACATTTCCGTTCAATATTGTACTCAATAACTGAAAAGATTAAAGTGTTTATTTAAATTAAGTTAATTATAATTGAATCTTACGTGTGGATTCCATAAAGAAGGCATATTTTCCCTTGTCTTCTCTGACAGCGTTGATTCCATCGGTGTTAGAAGCTTTCAAGGCATTTTTAAACTTAGACCTCATGTTGGTCCACATCATAGTTTTTTCTGTATCATTTGATTCCTATCATCAAAAAGACTTCGTTTTGACCTTTCACCTTTGAACATGTACAGAACGCTCTATACTTACAGAAAAAAATTTAGCAGTACTTCCATGTTCATAACAACCGTATTCTATTTTCTGTTGCTTGGCCAAATCACTCAGGGTTTTTATCGACTCGTCTAGTTCCTGTACTGAAAGTTCAGAAAAGGAAAAAAAATGTAAAAATTATGTAAATTACAAAATGGAGGAAATTTTCAAATTAAAACTTAAAATTTAGTTATAGTTTTATAAAACAAGTCTTATACAGTTTACCAATAAGAAATGTTGCTAAATTGGCCGTATACGACGAAACCATAATCAAAGTGAAGAACCACCATATTCCAGCTATAATTCGAGTTGAAACGGCCCTAAACAACAGTCTTATTAACATATTAAAAAAAATTAGCGTG
>JABASK010000810.1:0-11836 GCA_019776465.1 Rambutanura hunanensis | reverse complement strand
TCTCATAGGTGATACCAGCTGCCTTGTTTAATCTCGTGAGTTATGCAGGTGAATTGCGTGACTCCGCCCTACTTCTTAATTAATATCTGTTTCCATCATCACAATCCCAATCCAGACTCAGAGGTCAGTATTAAGTAGTTTTCCACTAAGTGGCTTGTTCACGAATGTTATGTACATGCCAAGGCTATAACGTAACTAGATCAGTTAGATCACTCATTCCCCTTCATTACTCTCGTGATTTTGTTTTTTCAATCCAAGCAAGTCAATTTTAGTAATTTTTAATTTTACATAAACTGCTTTCAAGTGAAAATGCGAAAAGACCAAATTCCTCTTATTGAACGGGCGGATTATCTCCACCACCGAAATCAGGTAATCAGATTCAAGTTCTAGTCATCATGTTCTATTACGGATTTACTCGTTTTTATGCATTATTGTTTTTTTTTAAAAAATAGGTAATATTTTTGTTTTAATGTCTGAAAAGGTCCTAACCGTGGGTGGAGTGACGCTATCTCTATTTGCTACAGGAACAATCATGGGCTACTCATCTTTTACCATTCCAGAATTAATGCACAGTGAAGATTCCACTATTAAATTTACTCACGAAGATCTTTCTTGGATTGCCAGCTTAGTTTCGATTGGTTGTGTCTTGGGAGCACTCTTTGGTGGATTTCTATCAGATTGGATTGGACGAAAGAAAACGATTATTCTGGCTTCTATTATATTTTGTGCAGGATGGGTTTACATAGCTCGAGCAGATACTCTCACGTAACCAAGAAACTTAAAAAAAAAATTACCAACTTATAAACTTTAGTTTTTCACCTTTTTTTATGGAATTTCTAGAAAAATTTTAATCGGGAGAGTACTCACTGGTCTTGCATCCGGAGCTTATTCTTCAGCAGTTCAAGTACACAACTTGTTTTTTCAAAAGATTAAAATTAATTAAAAAATTAATTGAATTTGAATGAAATTTAATTATTATGAAATTCAAAATTAATCAGGTTTACATTTGCGAAGTTACTTCTCCGTCGATTCGTGGTGTGTCTGGATCGCTGCCGACATTAATGGTTTCACTTGGAATTCTCTGTATCTACTGCGTTGGTAGCATCAGCCGATGGCAGGCAGCAGCTTATGTTTGCAGTTTATTTCCAATCTTTGTCCTTATTTACACTTTGTGTCTTCCAGAAAGTCCAGTTTGGCTAATTGCTAAAGGTAACAACGTTTCTTTTTTTCAGTTTTTGTTAAAAATAATTTCTTTTTTCTTTGCTTAGACATTTTTTTTTTCTTTCAGGGAGACAGCCAGAGGCTTTGACTGTATTAGCTTGGCTACGAAATGACCGTGAAGAAGCTGAACAAGAGTGCATGCGTCTTCAGTATCTCAAAGAAAGAGTTAAGGAAAAATCATTACCAAAGTCCTGCTCAAGATTTACTGAATTAGCAGTGCTCAAACCGTTGGCTATTGGCTGTATTATGTTTCTTTTTCAACAATTCTCTGGAATTTATCCGTAAGAAGCTAGATTTCAACTTTCAGTTCATCCAGGCTCAACTTTGACGTTCATTTTTGTACTGTTTTCTCCAGGGTTATTTGTTATGCGACGCTAATCTTCAACTACGCTAACAATTGGCTCAATGATTCCCTGCAAACCATTGCGATCGGCGTAGTTCGTACATTTGCAGCATTTATGGCTCTTTTCCTCGTTAAGTTTTTTCCTCGGAGATTTCTTCTAATTACATCAGGTCAATCGAATTTGATTTTTTTTCTTTGAAAATGTGTGAATTTCACACAATTTCATCTTGAATTTTTTTTAGCCCTAATGATGAGCTTATCAACTGGAGTTCTTGGCGGATACTTTTACTTACGAGAGGTCTTGGCTGGAGATACGGGAAATTCAACTGAATTTAGCAGAAGCATCATTGTCGAGTTGAATTCCCAAAGTCTGGAGTGGGTACCTCTAGCTTGTCTCCTGACATACATCGCTTTTTTCAGTTTTGGAATTGGAAACATTCCATGGTGAGAATTTTTGTTACTAATTGAAGCGTCGAGATCAACTAATTTTGTGATTTTTATATGTTTTTGAGGTTCCTTGTGGCTGAACTGTCGCCAAATGACATGCGTGGAATTATTGGTGCCATTGCTGTTGGATTTTGCCAGTGCTGTCAATTTGTCGCAGTGAAAACATTTTTGAATATGATTGATTTTTTTGATACTTTTGGAACGTTTTGGTTCTATTCTGGTGTTTCCTTTCTTTCCATTTTCTTTGTTATTTTCTGTGTTCCGGAAACGCGTAACTTGGATTCAGGAGAAATTGAAGCAATTTTCGAGCCCAAGGAAGTCGTCAACAGAACTCATCTCAATCTCAGAAGAGCCGCCGAAGAGGACAACGATACTTCTGATTTTACGTAAACTCAATTTTTTTTGAGAAATTAAAAAAACCACTTCTTTACTTGTTTATCAGACAGGTCATTGACCTCATCATGCAATCTCGAATGTCAATGTTAAAATATTTGTTGAAATTATCTATGTCCACTTCTGTCATCATTTGCGTCCCTTCAAGATCACAGCACTGAGCATAAGAGGAAGAATAGGACAATCCCTGTTGGAAATAAGAAGTTATATTTTAGAAAGGCACAATCGTCACTTACTTGGTCAATGCTGTGACTTTCACTAACAAACTGTCATAGTTGACCTCTAATCCAACTCAACATGGTGAGTTTCGTCACTTTTGTAGTAGAGTAAAGCTAATGCGTAATTTAAAGAAGCATACCATCCGCTACTAAAGTCGCACCTGACGCAGATCAACTCCGTAAAATGCCTTAAAACTCTCGATTTCCTCTGCGGTCATTATCGACTGTGATGTCATGTATCTCTCCTTTGTACACGTGCGTTTCTTTGACTTTGCTCGTTTGCTTTCTGTGGTCGTTTCATCTTCCCCGGTAGTCATGGACGTTGAGGGTGAATGTTCCATCAGTTGTCCCTGACGTTTCACCGCTCGTCGTTCCTGTTTGTGTAGTACTGAAACATCCATATCTAGAATTTTATACTTCCTAGCGTAAATTGAGTAACCATTAAATCACCTTTCGTCATCAGCATCTTCCGCGTTCTCTGTCGCGTGACTTTTTGCATGTTTGCGTTTTTTTGCATGGGACTTTCTAGAAAAGGATTAGGTAACAGCATTATTTGGGGACGAAATGTTACTTTTGCTACAAGGTTGTCAAAAACCGTTTATCATGTCGTTTCGACGGTGGGTTCTCCGGTACCGGTACACACGGTGGTGGAAAGATAGGCATCGATACGTTACAAACACAAGCTGAGTAGTAGTCTGGGTATTGGGCTTTGCATTTTGTATGAACGGTTTTCTCAGCACAAGTAGTTTCGGTGGTATCATCATTTTCAGCAGTAGTTTCGGTGGTATCATCATTTCCAGCAGTAGTTTCGGTGGTACCATCATTTTCAGCAGTTTCGGTGGTATCATCATTTTCAGCAGTAGTTTCGGTGGTATCATCATTTTCAGCAGTAGTTTCAGTGGTATCATCATTTTCAGCAGTAGTTTCGTCAGGAGTAGTACTATCAGCGTCTGTAGTGGCTTCAGTTGGAGATTCAGCTTCGGTTTCAGTTTCGACCGTC
The DNA here is from genome assembly GCA_019776465.1 of Rambutanura hunanensis. NCBI lineage: Eukaryota > Metazoa > Arthropoda > Collembola > Poduromorpha > Neanuridae > Rambutanura > Rambutanura hunanensis. The sequence goes on along the minus strand of JABASK010000810.1, from coordinate 8,214 downwards.
TCAGTTGTCGTTTTATGTTTTCGAGCGCGTTTCTTTTTTTTCTTTGCCAGGGCGCGATTAGCATCGTGGGATTGTGTGACATCCTTTTCATTTTCCGTGGGAGGAGACTTAAAGTGAATCCAATTGAGAATTGTAGTTCGGTCAACGCATTCATCCACGAATGTATTCAAAAAAATTGGATTTGAATCGAGAAAGGCACGGACTTCCACTAGGTATTAGAACAACTTGAATCTAGAAATCTAAAAATCATTTTGGTCACTTCACGGTACGGTTTCTTACGTTCATCGATGGTATCATCAATTGCGCAATCGTCATGTCCTACATGAAAGTAGTCATGATCTTGCGGTGGGCAGAAGGGTTTTGGAATATGGACTTTGAATCCTAGGAGTAAAAAGTACCAAAATACGGTAAAAAATTATGAAACTGTGTGTGAATTTAGAAATGACGATAGTTCACCGATTTTTTTTCGTCGAGTGGTTGGAGACAATTTAGCTTTTCTTGGTCGACCACTTTTAGCCACGCCCTTCGTCTTCTTGTTACTACCTTTTTTTGATAAAGTTTCTCCTGAAGATGATTTTGAAGAACCTGGAAATATACGAAAAAAAATTATATTTACCTGATACATTTTGAAAACCCATAAAAAATATTTTAGCTGGTAGGTTCTCATTACTAGGCTTTTCTCTTCCACGACCGTTAACATCCGGAGATGAAGAGCCATGACTTTTGGATGATGACGATGGACCACGACTTGGAATTTTCGATTTCGTCTTCTTTACATTGACATTTGATCGTTGAGATGGCGATGAACTCGGGGTTGGTGTCGTTGGTCGGCTCGTTTTCGACTTTGCTGTACAGTCTTTCCTTGGATTGTGACGTTTTACTTCGTGTTGAACTTTTAAGTGGGACTGGAATCCTTGAGCTTTTCGAAGATAGACTCGGAGAATTGCTCTTGGTAGGATTGACATTTTTTCCTGAAAGCGTCGTTTTGTTCTCTTTTTGTCGGTGAGGTTTGGAATCATCTACGAATTGAACTTATTGTTAGCACCTTATCCCAGAAGTACTTAAAGTTTAACAGTTATGTCACCTTTGTAGGAACTATCATAACGTGGTAAAGCTGACAAGGAAATTGATGGTCGATGTGATGGAGGTTGCGATACGGTGGATTTCGCGACTAACAAAACTTCAAAGGTAATCACCTATGTACAAACGATAGAAGAAAATTTTCAATTACCTTTCGCGTCGTACTTTTCTCGTTTTGGCGATCTTCCGCCGGATTTTTCTCTATCAGAATTCACTTCTGCTGCAAAGTAATTCGAACGAATAGTTCAAGAAATACAATTTAGTTAATAAAATTTCAATAGTTTAAGGAGATAAAGAGTGTGAACTGTGAAGGACACGAATTCGTGATACCTAGTTCCACCCTCTTTCCCGGTAGACGAACGCGTAAATTTGTCAGCTAAAGGCTGTTGATTTTTTGTGTACAATGACTTAGTCGCAGAAGAGCTTTTTGAGTCCAATACATTTTTGGATTTTGAAGAAGACTTTGGATTGAATGGGGTGACAGGAGACAGGTCAAGAGATCCTTCGGAATCAGATTCGAGGAATGATTCTAATGAAGAGTTCAATGGTGAAGCGCTCGTCTGATCTAAGATAAAAGTATCGAAACAGAAAAGTTTGAAACATACTTTGAAAAACTTAAGTTTTCAGTTTGTTTTTCCACATTTTACTTTGAATAAGTCCGCCATTTTGTTGAGTCGTTTCTCCTGTTGGAATTCTCCCTAAAACGTTTTTTGGCTTAGATGAAATTGACACCGTGGTCACACTTTCAATTTCCACTCCAATTTTTTTCCGGTTGGCCATTCAAGAAAGGATTTTAAAATTTGGAATTAATTTGTTTGAAAACTCGCGAGCAAATTCCACTGTGTCATCATCATATGCACGCTAAAAAAGCTTTCTGTCATTCGTGTTGTCAATGTTGGATGTTCAAATCATAAAACTAGGTAAAACGCAATCCTTTTCTTCTATTTTTTTTTGGTCGTGTCGTGTCCTCGTGTCATCCAAAAGTTAAACAAATCAACAGCTTGTCAAACTTAACACCAAGGTAACTACGAATTAAATAAAAATTATGGTTCTACTTAACTTGTCCTCATTTTGCACTAACCATAAGTACAATCAATAATAATAATAATAATTATTATTATTATTATTATTATTGTTTTAGCCTTGATTTTGAAGATGTTATAATAGATTTTAACGAACATGGAACTGATTTTAGGATTTGTAAGAACAATAGTAACGCACTTTCACTGGCGGTGCAGTTACATTATTATCAATGTGAAAGTGAAGTGACTTAAAACTTCAAAAATAACGTTACGTTGCGTCATTGCAATATACAATTAGATGGGGAATTTAAGTTTAAATGGAAATCATTGTAACTTTAATTACTAATCCACTTAAATTTACAATCACGAATGACGAGATTATGGTAAGGCAAGGTAATCCATAATCTCGTGACCCACCACCGGCCACCGGTAAACCTCAGTTTTTGTGTGGAAGATTTGCACTTTCTTCTTGCTGTCGATTTGGGTAGGATTTTAGGACGTATGCCGCACACGGACCGGCGGACTTGAATTCCTTTTTCCTAATTTCTTTCATTTTTTACAAGAAAAGTTCACAATTTGATTCAACTTGAATTTACACTTCAGTAACTTGTCATTGTCAAGTAAGCCTCTCTTTCTGCGGTTTGTAGCAATGAAATGGACAAGCGGTTATCTTTGTTGACCTTCAGTTTTTTTAAGAGTATGTAACTTTGTCAGTTGTACAAAAGTATCTTTAATCCGTTCTTTCTCTTAGGCATAAGGTTACAGCCATTACCTAACCGATAGAATGGGTAGCCTCAATCGCCTACTTCTCAAAGAGCTGTCTGCTCTCTGTCCCACTGCCGTCTTACCATCTTTTCATCGGTCCTACCTCTTCGCTCTTCCCTTGACTGCAAGGTAATAATCGACAATTGTCAACTAGTCAAACTAAAATGGTAAAATTATCAATAATTAATTATATAAGTTTAGTTTTTGTAAAACTGCGTCATTTGTTCCAACAGGCGGAGTATCGTCTTGAATCTGATACCTTCGGAGAACTGAAAGTTCCAGCTGACAAACTTTACGGAGCCCAGACACTTCGATCCGTTATCAATTTTCCAATTGGTGGTTCATCAGAGAGAATGCCCGTATGAATTTAGCTCAATTTGAAGTAAACGTAACTTTATATCCCGAGACAAAAAAGTATACAAATCGTAAAACTTTTTATTTGACCAGCTTCCAGTTATAAAGGCAATGGGAGTACTCAAAAAGGCTGGAGCGATGGTTAACAAAGAGTATGGTTTAGACGCGAAAGTTGCTGATGCCATTTGTAAGGCAGCCGATGAGGTTAGTTTTGTTTACGTAAATATTCAACTTTTCATAAATTAATTAGTTTTGACTTGATTCTCTTTGACAGGTTATCAGTGGTAAACTTTACGACGATCATTTTCCACTGGTTATATGGCAAACTGGTTCTGGAACTCAAACCAACATGAACACGAATGAAGTGATTTCAAATAGAGCCATACAACTGCTAGGTGGAAAACTCGGTTCGAAAGACCCAGTTCATCCCAATGATCATGTTAATAAAAGTCAAGTAAGAAAAAAGTTATTCTATTTTACTCTAGGTTTTCTAAGAAGAACATAATTTTTAATTTTGTAGAGTTCCAACGACACGTTTCCAACTGCGATGCACATCGCTGTTGCAACCGAGTTAAATGAAACGCTAATCCCGTCACTTCAAATGCTCCATGACGCCCTACAAAAGAAATCAAACGAGTTCAGTTCTATTATCAAAATTGGACGAACTCATACACAGGTTTGAAAAAGTTTGAAATGCATCAAATTTTTACCGTTACATATTTAATTTTCTTTTAATTTTTCAGGATGCCACACCGCTTACCCTAGGCCAAGAATTTTCTGGTTATGTGCAACAATTGGCTTTCGGACTAGAGCGAATCAAGGCCACTTTGCCAAGGTGCTACTTCCTAGCAGCCGGTGGAACTGCAGTAGGAACTGGGCTCAATACTAGAATTGGTTTCGATACAAAAGTNGGCCAAGAATTTTCTGGTTATGTGCAACAATTGGCTTTCGGACTAGAGCGAATCAAGGCCACTTTGCCAAGGTGCTACTTCCTAGCAGCCGGTGGAACTGCAGTAGGAACTGGGCTCAATACTAGAATTGGTTTCGATACAAAAGTTGCGGCGGCGGTAGCGAAATTAACAGGTAAACTCAAAATTCAAATGATTACTAACATGCAATGCTACATCTTGCTGATCAATTTAATTCAAAAGTAGTAAGCTTCGAACGACATTGATGCTGTCCAGCCCGTTCAAAAATTTTAGTTAAGAATTTTCACTCCAGAGTTTTAGATGCAAACATGGCGAAATTATCGTAATCTGTTATTTTGTTTAATTCCAGGATACCCATTTGTAACCGCTCCGAATAAATTTGAAGCTCTTGCTAGTCACGACGCCTTAGTCGAAGTTTCTGGAGCTTTGAATGTTTTAGCTGTCTCACTAATGAAGGTAAATTGTTAATTTATTAATTTAAGAAACTTAATTGTTCAAGAATTAATTTTTTTTAAGTTTTTAACAACTGTGATTATGACTGTTGCAGATTGCGAATGATATAAGATTTTTGGCTTCCGGTCCTAGATGTGGTTTAGGTGAATTGTCCCTTCCAGAAAATGAACCTGGTTCGTCCATTATGCCAGGAAAAGTTAACCCAACCCAATGTGAGGCCATTACGATGGTCGCAGCACAAGTTATTGGAAATCATGTGGCTGTTAGTATTGGTGGAAGTAATGGACATTTTGAACTTAACGTTTTCAAACCAATGATCGTTGCCAATGTTCTTAGGTAACTAACTAATTCATCTATAAGTTAATTTTGTCAGGAAGTTAATTAATAGTGTTGTTTAATTTTTGATGTAACAGGTCAATTGAATTGTTGGGTCACAGTTGCAAGGCTTTTACGACCAATTGTGTAGAAGGAATTGTAGCTAATAAGGATCAAATTGAAAAACTTTTGCATGAGTCACTTATGCTTGTTACGGCACTTAATCCACATATTGGCTATGACAAGGTAACTATTCCAAATATCCCTGAATTCAATTTGATCTGAGTTGATTCTTTAATTCGTTGTTTAGGCGGCCAAGATTGCAAAAACGGCTCACATAGGAAGGGACGACATTGAAGGCGGCTGCATTAAAATTGGGATATTTGAGTGAATCTGATTTCGACAAGTGGGTCAGGCCAGAAGATATGCTCGGACCAAAGTAAATGAGGAAATCGTTTAATTCACTTTAATCAATTTTGAGCACAGAATTTGAGGGATTTAAATTGAATAACAATTCATAACTACTAAGTTATAAGTAGAAAAACAACAATGACGACGAGAAGACACGGTTTAGTCAAGGGACATGACATTTTATTCGCATTACAAATAAAACATTCGTATGAATTCGGCACGATGTGAAAAGTAGTGGAGTTCTTCGATTGATCAAACTTTACTCGGAAATGCATAGACAATCTGGGATATACAGTTTCAGTTGTCTTCGGTGAAGTTGGACAATTCATCCAAGTTTCGGTTTCTTTTTCCAGGTTTTATAGAGTTAGACTTGAAACTTTGACGACAAACATTAAACCGATTTTATTTTCTAGGTTGATAGACCGGAATTAATTTTTAAATTAGAATTCAGAATTTATATCTTTTTTGTACTTCCAGGACCTGTTCAGGTTCTGAAATAAAAACGAAATGTCGGCCAGCAAAATTTTAGAAACTGGTTGCAAATCAAACATAGCTAGGATAAATGAAATTTTTTTTGGGCACGGGAACTCATGGAAATCAGTATTGAAAAAAGTACTTCCCGGAGAAAACGAATTAGTTAATCTTTTTTTCTTTCTTAATTACTTTGCACAATATGTTTTAAAATTTCCAACGGCTCGGAACCTTGTTTTGTAAAAAAAAAGCACAACCAAATAATTTACTATTAAATCCAAAACTAGAGCCCTGCAGTAAGTTAATTTGATGAAATCCTTCAGATCAAGGTACGTAAACAAAAAAATTAAACTGCTAATAAAAAGTTGTTTAAGTTTTGTTGTTAAGTTTAAACTACCTTGATTCAGTTCTTATAAATACGTGATGCTAAAGTGGTAATTAAGGGCACGTAATAACCTCGAGCCTTGTGCAGTCTTGTCCTTCAGCATTCGCAATAACATTGTGCAATTTGATAGCTTAACAAAAACAACTTAAGAAATTTATTAATAGATTTCTATTCAACCTTCTTTAAAAATTACTCATGACGTTCAAACGTCAGCAGTATTGTAATCAAAAGGTCATGGAATTTACTTCACAAATTTCATAAATGTAAAAAATAAAAATTAACATAATAAAAGCATTAGTAAAGTTAAATGTCATAAGGCTTTTAAATTACAAATCCGTAGAACACCGCAGACTTTGTTCAAATTTCAAAAAAAATTTAAAACTTTTACGAAAACACTGTCGTAAATGTCGTTATAATTCACAGACAAACTGTTCCTTATTTGAACGTTAGTTAAAATTTTGAGAGTTACGTGTTATTTTGACTAATTACCAATGTGTAAAGTTCATACGTTACTGTCTTTTGTTACTATGTACTAAGGAAAGCACTGTTGGGATTATTTTCGCAAAAATTAGTACTAAACACTTCGTATTAAGACGAAAAAGTGTAGTAAGATTCTAGACAAAATTTCAAAATCATTCGAACTTTGACATTGATGAAGATGATACAGTCTGCCAATTGCACGGTAGTGTCTGAATGAAAGGCGTGATTAGGAGACTTAAAAAATATCGACATTTGTCTACGACCAACAACCTATAATTCGCATTAGTTGAATTGAATAACTTAAATTTTTAATTATATTCTTAAAATTCACGATCATATTACTAGAATTCTATTAAACGCTAGAAGAAATCACCGATATTCGGTACTAAAATTCATCAAAAACCAAAATCTTTCCAAATTTCTTTAGTTTGAACTCATTTCTTCCTAAAAAATAAGTAATTATTAAAGATCATACGATCAAAAATTGACCTTAAATAACAAAATGGAATTGAGAATAAGATGAGACTAATGAACAGAAGGGATTATACATGCTGACGCTAACGTTCACGACGATTATTCGCAGCAGCTGCTGTAAAATTCCAAATCTAGCTTGTACTAAACCAATTGAATGTAGAAATACGCAATTGTCAATAAGAAGATTTGACAGACTTAATCTTGTCAGGACAAGTATAAATATGAGATCAAAAAATGCTTTCGGTTTCCACAAGGATCATTCTTCATCAGTTAGTCTTTCAAATCAAATTTATTGAATTTTACAGGATAAAATTTTAAAATAGAAAATTTTTGAAATTCGTAGAGGAATAAAAACCAGTTGAAAATAAAAGGAAATTGTCGCTTTTATGTACATGACTGGAAGTATTTATTGAAATTTAGCCAATATAAATCAACAAAGGAGAAAAAAGGAGTAAAGTTGGAACATTTTTGTGTTACGTGAAGGCGGCGGAACGATTTCTAATTAAAATGAAATTGAAGACAAATAGTAATGGGGACGAGGAGCGTCCTGTGACGAAGAGAGATGCAACGAATTATCCCAGTTTTCACCAGGTATAATTTCGAGGTCAAGGTCATGACCTTTCTTACCACCTGCTCCTTGCTGCGTTCCAGAACTGTAAAATACTGCTAACCTTTTCCTTCAAAAATAATTAACCCAGAGGAAGTTACTCAAAAGTTTAACTTCTAAAAATCCTGAAAAATCGAACGTTTAAGCCCAAATTTCGTAAAATTTGCGAATTTTTGTCCACGTCTAATCTCACTCTTGTCATCCATGCCCTTCCTTGTTATCCAGAGTTTTGTCCTAACTTTTGCCAAAATCCAGAAGCGTTTAAGCTAAATTTGAGCTTTTCCAATGAAAATCCCTGAAAAACTTGCCAATCCTTTGCCAATTGTAAATTTTGTTTTAAAATTTTTGAATTTTTTTTCTAAAGCTAATAACGGTGGCTGGAATATCAATGAGTTTATTCGCAACGGGTAATATTACTGGATTTTCGTCCGTGACCACTTACCAATTGACACAACCTGGAGCGTCAAT
>JABASK010000809.1:0-11837 GCA_019776465.1 Rambutanura hunanensis | reverse complement strand
AGTTATCAACTTTACTTTCTGCAATAACAAATTTTTTTTTGGCAGTACCGTTCCGTCCCGAATAGTTGGTAAGCCCTGTCACGGGTCAACCTTCATGTCATAACCAGCCGTCCCACTTGAAAATTTGAGAGTTACAGATTCATAGTTAACTCGCATCACATGATTTCAATTAAATTGCTAAACAAAGGTACATCTAGTTTTAAGTACGATTAGTTTACAAGTAATCGGAATATCCCCAAGGACACCTTGCCTGTCGATAGGGTCATTCTCGAGTTCTTGTAACCAGGAATCTTGTCTTATCATCCGAAAATCCCATAATGTTCAACCTATTTTACTTTTTTTTTACCAAATAAAAATTAACCGCCCACTCTTTAGGTGTTGACGAGTTTAAGTTCTACCGTAACCTGTGGCAAATTGGTATGGTTTTCGTCTATCCAAATATGGGATTGCTCTTCTTTTTTACACAGCACGGATATATGTCATAGGTTTCCGTTCACGTGTGCCAAAATTGTCGAGATTTGATTGATTATACAATATGAATTGCGAAATGTTTTTTCCCCCGTTATCAAACCTTTTTAACTCTTGTGATGGTGACGAGGAATCATCACAGGGTGTTGTATAGGGTTCGATAATAGTGGACAACTTATGACACCCTTAATCTTCATCGGAACCGAAATACACGAAAAAGAGGTTACATCATTCACAATTCCAGCAATTTAGTTACGTCCGACATTATTAGTACTTGAGATTAGAAGTAATCGATTATCGTTTTCTATTTAGTTTACCAAAACTACACAACTCACCTCCTCCCCTGCTCGCCCTCCAATTTGAGGTCATCGTCTACATTCGTCGAACTTACTAGAAACAAAATCAAAATTTTTGATGCGTAATAATAATGTCCTTCAAATGAAAATAATATTACGGTGCATTTCTAGGTAAAATGCATGGTGCCACTGCATTGACATAAACAAATGAGTAGACCAGGAAAAGGTTTACGTAATTTGTGATCTTGAAAGAAACGCTAATTCTGAAACCCATTAAGGTCATAACCCAAAAAGGTCACATACCCAGTTTAAAAATCGTGTCCTACGATACACAAATACAAATTGAGGTCGAACGACGCGTTGACATAACTCCGACCCAAATATCTGTCAATAGTTGTTGATCATCTCCCAAAATGCTGAAAAAAAAAAGTTGAATGTCAAGGGACTATAAGTAATTAGCTTTAAAAAAAAAACTGTCATACGAAAAAAGAGTACATTTGTAAAAAGTTACTTTTCTTCCACGGTCCACCTTCCCAAAAGTAGTATACCAAGTCATGACAGTTGGTAATCAGTCAAGGGTTGAACGTGTGCCAATTTCCGAAAGGAAAAGAAAGTTGTGTTCATTCTCGTCAAAAAAGGAGAACACGCAGAGGAGTTTAAAAGTTAAACTCGACTTTTTTTTTTCAAGACGAAATAAAAAAAAAACTTGTTTAACATAAGGTAACCAATTGAAAAATATAATTGTAGTACAATTAAAGGGTTTGATGATGGGAAGTGGTAATCGTTCGAGGACGACGCCTTCTTCTGCGGCCTAAAAGTGAAGTTCAAGATCGAGGACTATGTGAAGAGAGCCGTCCATGACTTTCACAAAGTGTAAAGAGAGAGCTTCGAATCTCGTTTGATTTGGAAATGAGGTCAAAGTTAATAATACAAGGCACACTTTTTTTTTTCAAAGTACTGTGACAACAAAGCCTAGTACTTTTGCCACCGTTACGCTATCAACCACCATCACCATCATCTCTACAACAAAAGATCATCATAGTCTTTAAGTTATGATCCACTCTCATCATCCATCCCCTTTTGTGCGATGATGGAGTAACCTAGTAACCCAGAACGCCATAGAAATTATTCCTTACGTAGGATTTCAGCCCATTCTAACTTTTCTTAAATTACAAATTACAAGCAGTTGGTCACAAAACGTCGACACGCAAAGCGTCCAGGTCATACCTTTCCACATACAGTATGTTCTTCCTGGAATTCTAGAATGAATTGTCGTCCTATTACTTGACGACTAACTTCCTACATTTCTTTTTTGTTTGGTGACGTACTGGAAATCTTTTAAGACTTCCCTTTGTGAAGCGTCTTAATTGCTCTAGAAAAACAAAATATTTTGATCAATCTTCTAAGAAAAGTATACGTCCAGTCATTCATAATAACGAGAGCTTCTATTGAATCAAATAACGGTATTTTTTGACATTTGTCAGTAGTAAACGAACGAGATACAATTCCCAGGTCAATCCCTAATCTAACAATGGTTCTTGAAAGCCTAGCAAATCAATAAATTAAGAAAAATCAAGGATTAAGGTCGTACTGAAGATTTTGTAATTAAAAAGCAAGGACCTTGACAGTGACCTTTAAGTGCAAAGAGGCGACACTTTACACTTCCGTCTTTCCGCCGTTTGGTCCTTCCTTCCGGTTACGGGAGAAAGAGGAAAGGAAGAAGGGACTTAAAACTTGTTCCTTTTTAGGAAGTTGGTCATTGTAAGATTTGATAACAATTGGGCAATTAAATCTAAGAGAGATTTCACTTCTTCACTACTTACGCGTTACGCACGAAGGGATCGGGATCTCATCTCTTTCGATATGTTTGTTGAAGAATTCTTTTGATGTCATCGTTTTCAATAGGGACTTTTGTTGATCATGGTGGTGGCAATGAAGAGTCGAAGTAATCTCATCTCCTTCTGCTATAACAGTCGAAAACACATTGTTGCCTTCCCTACTTTTCCTTGCATAGACAGAGGAGAGTAGGGCAAAGACCTACTTCCTACTTTTTTTTTGATGATGAAGCGAATTCATGTTCTTCTTTGTAGATGTAGGAAAGTGGGTCAGTGTCTCCTCTCTATTAAGCACATATTGAAAGTAACTTGAGCGGAAGGAGGCGGAGGATCGTAATGGTAGAAGGTGGAATCCGGGTTGAAATCATCCTCGAGGGCTCTTCAAGGTCTAGTTCACAACAATGCTTAAACGAAGAAACAACAATGAAAATCTAGTTCTTCCTGACTGACTTCCCCTGGTGGGTGACTTCGTAGGTTGCAGTGGTGCATTGAAGTTAAGACTTTTGTCTGAAAACTTACAAACAGTAACCAACGTTACATCAGTTCAAGAAGACACTCACTCTCGTTCCTAAAAAAGGTTGGCCCAGGCTTAACTTGATACTCGGCAGTATTCCTAAAAACCCAGGTTGCTGTCTCCATCCATCGTCAGTACTTTGTTGTCATGTTTCTTGGAAGGATTCCACATGGAAATCACCGAGCTTAACTTTACCACGAGACCAAACGGTATAAAAGAAATTACTTACCACGGATCACCCAGTTAAACAACGGTTTGTGACATTAATTGAATTTGTGACAATTGTATTTGCATGAGAGAGGGGTTACCTGTGCCACCGTGGAAAATTATTGTTACAGGTTGAGACAGAGAGAGAGAGAGAGTAGCATCCAGGACAGACAAGTAATTGCCATTGCCAAACAGGGTATCTCTTCATTCCGTATCCACACGCGTTCCAGCGAGCATGGTTTCTCGCTCCCTCTCACTTTCAACGAGTTCAAGCCAATAAGCCCAAAACTTAACGAACAACAAATACTTCGCTAACTTTCAAAAAAAGACTGGAACCTTCGGGAAGTTATTCATAACAATTAAAACTAAAGTGACTCAGTTTTGTTAACCGTTACGGTTATAATTTTTGGACCAAGATGCATACTGGTGGACTACTTCTTCTTCAGTCACGTCCAGGTAACGTTACACGTTTTAAATTACTTACCGGTCACTAGACCTCTAACTTAGTCTTGACATGGAAAAATTATAAGGTGTGTCACTTCAATTCAATAAGGCAGGCAAGGTTTATCTGGAATTCAAGTTCCTCATCGTTTTTTATTGAATCAGGGTCACTTCCCTCTCGACATAATTAGACAGTTGATTAATTGCGAGTTTATAGGAACTAGAGTGAGCCTGGGTGATTCAAGGTTCTACTTCCTTGCCAAAAGCTTACACTTGTCACCACTTCAACCTTCCAACAACAACGTTATGTCCAGGCCAGGTGTGTTCAGTGGAGGTGGTACTTTGTGTATTGGTTCGTCAATCCTGACATTTATTTAGTTAACAGTAAAAAAACGACCCTTACTCATCCTGAATACTCAATCGAAAAAATTGACAGTCGTTTAGACAATTCGGCTCCTTGTCTAAAAATAGATTCGACCATTTATGCCTTTTCATCAGTTGAGAACACGTTCTCTCTGTTTGATTCTTCAGGTGGTTTGTTTTAAGAATGGAAAATTAAAGCCGGTCACTTAGGAACTAGGACAGGTTTCTCCTATTGTTGTCATCGTCAACAATGGTCCATAATAATACCACCTACAGTTCCGTAGCACGGTCCGCTTCTCTAGTAATCTCTAAATAATAAATGTAACAAACCTAATCTTTATCACAATCATGAAAAAATTGAACCATCCACGTCAACGCTTGTTTTTCAGAATCCCAAATCTTTCGCAACGTCACGGGTGCACCTAGGGCAATGATGAGGTCACGGCAATGCGAAAAACCTTAGAAATTTCATTAAGCAAAAGCGCACTTCAAGCGATATCGATTGTAAAATAATTAGTTTAGGCTTGATGACAGTCTTTGTGTCACTAGTAAATTGTCTCGTCATTAATACGATTTTCAAAATCAATTAGATAAAAAATAATTTTTTTTAGCAAATAAGGTTGAAGCAATGAGGATGAGGTGGTATTGAATGAATATTTAAATTGCCAGTTGGTTGGGTAGGATGAGGATACAGCGTCATGCATTGATGTAGTTTATAATTATGATTCATTTCAAATAGATGAAGGTAATATTCAGTTCCCCTTGTTCACGTTTTCCTAAAACACCTTAACCCATTATCGGAAAACTATGTGAAGTAAGTTCTTTTAATTTAATTGTCTTCAACTATTAACAAATTTGGGTTGAAATTGAAACATTTTTAAAAAACAACCGTTGTAGACCGAATGAAATCAGGTCTTTACTTGTCACTCCAGGGCGGACACCCTCTACAACTTTTTGAATACGTATAGCATTCTTAAATAATTAATACTAACGTTCCGTACCTGTTGTATTTTTAGTGCTTTAGGGACAAAGGTGACTTGTGCTACATTTTTTGATACCGAGAAGTAGCATCACGTAACGTAACACTTATTTTATTGTTGTGCAGATTTGACCAACGAAGCAGAATAGAAACGAGAGAGAAAGAGTAATGGTGGTGAACCAGGCCATTTTCAAGGCAAGGGAAAAATTGAGGTCAAGCACAAGAGTACAGAACAGAAAAACGATTTCCAAGCATTTTTTGTACTACAAGTATTTTCAGTTTAAAAAAATGCTCCAAGGAAATGCCACACTTCAGGAATTATACTGTAACTTAGTTTTTTTTTACTACTTTTTAGAAATAATCAACAAAGAGTAAGCGCTTAGCGTAAAACAATACAAACACGGTTTCTATTTGTATTCAGCAACGTGTTACGTACTTGACTTGACTGATTTTATCATTAGACGCAAATTGTAGTAGAGGTGACATTTAGCAAAAGTGGCATATCACGGGGTCAGGTTTTTGACAAAAGGGGTCAATTGTTTGAAAATAATTAATCTAATTCTGAGGAATTGACAACTTGACTTGACTATTTCATATAACAACATATTTTACTAAAAGTAAAATGAACCTATGACTATCACGGCCACCGCAGCGGTTCTTCGTCGACTTTTCATTTCCTGTCTCTGCTGTTGACATTGATAGCGGACCATCCTGGACAGACCAGGTGTGCCAAGTTGTTACTTAATTATTAGAAACATCGAAACATGTTAACGAATGTATGGGAAATTCTATCCAGGAATTTTTACAAGTGACGAGGGAACAAACGGCATTATGTGCTAAAAATTTGCAAAAAAGAGTGGTTTGTGTGAAGTAAGTGTTTGGTAATTCATTTGTTGTGGAAAGGATGATGATGATTTCATCATTTTTAAGTTTGCATGGGTTCCTCCTCTTTGAGCACAGAGATCCATTTGCGTGGTAGAGATTACGACATGATGTATGTGCGGAAGTGGCTCTTTTTAGTATATGAAAAAGAGGTGATACGAGGTCGTGGCCAAGGTCACCAAATGCAACTTTACATAAGTGAATTTAAGGTATACATGAAGTAACGTGTAGAGGTTTAACGTTTATTTGCTTTTTTTGTTAAGTTTGATCATAATAGACTACCGCAATTGAAAACCCACTCGACTCGTCACACTTTTTATCCTGGAAGTATTTAAACCTTGGCGTTTTGTAACATTAGATTGAGACATACACAACAATAGAATTTAATTTTGCATGACTTTAACTATTAGTTCCTAGTGAGCTGGGTGACGTCAAACTTATCCGGGTAGTTTTTTTTTCTGGAACGATTAACACCACCCTGCCCTCACCCGTTAGGTTTTTTTTTAGGTTGACCGGTCACTGGCTCACCCTCACTCCTCCCTCGGTTGGCGAAATTAAAGCCGTTTATAATTCAAAGGCACTTTTTTTTTATAGGCGCGCAGGGTGGGATAGAATTTTGCGAGCATGACATAACGCCTACGCTGTCCATAACTTCAGCGCCTGGTTTTTGACTTTTAATATCAAATTCTAAAGGGGAACTAGCCTCTTCTGGAGTTCGGTGCACTCTTGTTTTGAAATAAATTGCATGTTCCCCCCCCCCTTCTGGTCCCTCTCTTCTTTCATAAACCTTCTTTTTTTTCGCAAGTGCAAAATATGGAAAGGAAGGATGATGATGATGGCAGGACGCCAGGAGAGCTGTGTCCACACAACCACTGTGATTACGTAATGAAGGTGACCTAGGGAAGTCGGGGTTTTCGGCCGAATAAGTTGTTTTTTTTTTGGTTTTTGGCAAGCAAGCCAGGAAGGCGAGTTCAATTTCTCTCTGATCTCGCGAAATAAAAAACAGTTTGCAATTTTTAAATTATCATAGATTGATAAAAACGAAGTTGCATTTTGCAGAAAAGAGTTTAGCGAATTATTTTTTGCATATGAGGCACTCGTCTGAAGCCTTTAAGCTCTCGGCCTGCTGGACTTTTCTCTTGTTGCGAAAAATATGCTTTAGGTTTTTTTGTGAATTACAATTCCAAAAAAAATTTACTGAAGCATTTGAGGAGGATTCGCGATTTACACAATCAGCAAGTTAAAAAGAAACGAGAATAATTCCATTTGATTAGGTAGTCTTTTAGAAGCTAGAAAATGTTTAAGGTTGTCTAGCATTTTGCATGATAGTCGTATTTCAGATAGGGTTTTTTCTAACAAGAGAAAGTATAGCTTTTACTCAACCCACGCTTGTATTAGAAACAAACAGTCCTGGACGAGAACGGTACGTGCTACTTTTGCAAAGTGAACAAAGACCCTGGCAAAGCCTCGGTCTGTCCTTGAAAATCTATCGATTCCTTATTCAAACTAAACGTGAATGGTTCTTCCAATGAGGATAAACGATTTGAAGCCTATTTTTATATTTAGATATTCATCATTTTCTAATATCACGTCAAAAGCTCTATGCTCCACTTTTAGAAAACTAGTAACGATTTTGAAGGTGGTGGGAACTTGGACTCATATCGGCTGACCACGATGAAATGACAAAGTCACACGATTGAATTTTAAACTGAAAGGATGTCGAGGTGGCGTCATATGTTTTTACGAAATCTAGCTTACAATTAGCTAACGTAAAGAAGAGCATTCGCTAGGACAAGGAGTGTTTTTGATTGGATACTTTTTGACAAGTGGGTTGTACAGAAATGATTAGGGGATAGAATCGAAATGGGGGAAACTTTACGTGACATTGACAAGGATGAAATTAGGACAGATAGAGATTCTGGTTTGAAGTTTCTGAAAATATTGTCCGGGTATCTGTTATTCTGGGATGATGAATACAAAATGTGGTGAAAAGATTTTAGAAGGTCTTGTGAATGTGACGTAAGGCTTGCTTATTTTGACTAGAATTAGATGAAATTTAAAACGAGAATTTAACGCAAAAGTACTGGAAGGGTCAATCGAGAATTTAGGCAGTTGAAATTTAGACATGTGACACGCGACTGACTTGACGCGCGTTATTGATCTTTAAAGTAAAACCAAGGTAGACTCTTTGACTTTTAGCACGTGAGCTGGAGAAAGTTTCCTGGAAGATGGGAAAAAGGCATGTGAATGAGCAGTACTTTGTTTAAACACTATTCACGTGGCCCATTTATCTTAGTAGACGTGACATACGGTCGATATTTGTAGAAGAGAAGGTATTTTGAGAAACGTGAATTTTAGTTTTCAGGTCGACAAAGGTGTGACGTTAGGAGATTTAAAAAAAAAATTAGTTCGGGAAAATAATTGTGTTTCGATTACTATTGGTGTGAAAATAAGTGACGTTGATGAAGGTTAAATAAATTTGGTATTCAATTATCATTATCTCGTACATTCTGGGCTGAAGGTGCGAGTTATACAACTTTACAATAGAAGTCGTAACTGTGTTTTCTAAAAAAAAATTGAAAAATAGTTGTGACATGATGTAAAACTTGTTGAATTAGTAATTAGAAAGCTGACTAAACTAGTGGAGGTATTAGATTTGATTCGTCAGTTAAATACCTTCTAGTTACTAGTTACTGCTAGGAGGTCAAAGCGATAACTGTGGAACCCTTCATTTTTTTTTGTAAGTGGGTCAATCAATTTACAACTGTATAGTGACGTCCGACGTTGACACTTTTTCCGCCCCTACTTAAGTGAATGGAAAGAACTTGCTTTACGACACTTTTAGGTTGACTTGACACGAAATCAATATAACTATTGACAATTTCTTGAAGAATTTTTAATAGAGCAAAGGTATAAGGTATTTAAATTTTTATGAATTTAGTATGAGATCTAAGTTATGAAGGTTAAACAGTCGTGATGTCATTGAAAAAAGAGAGAATTAAAAATGAAGAAGTTTATAGAATTAAAGAGGTTATTTTTAGAAAAAAAAGTATTTTATGGGAATTCAAGGTGGTTTTTTGTGTCAAAATTTCATCACGTCAACACGGAAGCTTGTGTTTAAATAAGGCTTGCTTCCGGTCTATTATGACTTTGTGATGTAAGATGAGATGATGAAGGAATGACGAGTTATATTTTGGTAAATGACGAGAAGTCCTTGACAATGGCTGAAAAATTACTTGATGTGTCTTAAGTACTTGTTGAATTTTTTTTAAAAATTGTTTCGCCCTTCTTTTCTCTCTTTAATTTTGTAGTGAGAAAGGATTTTGTTAAGATTGATTTCATGATTTCAATTAAGGTTAATAGCAATGATAGATCAATTGAATAGGAAGCTTCAGAAAAGTCAGCCTCCTCCTCCTCCATGCCCTCGGTCACCTACTTACCCAGCCCATATCTTGCTCCTTCCGTATTGACTTCAATCATAGAGGTTGCGATGTCGTGAACTAGACGTGACTAGGGCGACATTTAGATAGGATTTTAGAGAAGATGAGGAATTGGTAGAGCGAAGGCATTGTCGAGGTAATGGTAACCTCGCGGCGTTGAAAATAAATTTTCTAAAAGACTATTATCTCGACAAGCTCATGACTTCCGAGGGAAAGGACGAGTTCTAAGAATTAGACAATAGAAATTGTCATTAGAATGTTTACATTTTGCGGAGCTTTTTGATGGTAGGAGAGGTCAAATGTGATAGGGAAAGTCGTTAAGACGGAGCTTTCTCTTTGGTCAGTCACGAAAGAACAGTTGATCTCGACGTAGGTCACGGCAGAATGTTCTACTCGGGACGATTTAACTGTAGGTCACACCTGGGTCATGGGCGTGGTCAATGTCACTTGTGTATTTTCCAGATTGAAACCCTTTCTCGACTAGTATCATCAGGTTATGTTAAAAAGTCGGCCATGAAATGTCCACTCGCTGCAAAATAAAGTCAATTTAAGTATACTTACATTTTAGTTACTTTGAGTCGTTGAACTTAAATCCGTTTTTTTTCTTATTCCAGATGCTCATTTGAGAAGACAAATCATGGTGTCACGTGGACAAGAGTCGCCTGACGGAGATTCATGTTGGACCAATGCCACCTGGAATGCTAACGACGGGAAATTCACTCCCACCGGGCCCACCCCTCTTTAGCACGCACAGCCCACCAATCCCACCGCCTCCTGGTGGATTTCCATTGCCAGTGGCGCCATTTGATTTGACTGCAAGCATGAAACGGAAAGAACTTTTCAATCAAAGAAAACAACGCGAATTTATTCCAGATAATAAGAAAGATGATAGTTACTGGGATCGGCGACGTAGAAATAACGAGGCTGCAAATGAGGTCACGAGAAAAACGTCGATTCAATGATATGATTTTGGAGACAAGGGTCATTGAGCTTACGAAAGAGAATCATATTCTCAAAGCTCAGCTAATTGCGATCAAAGACAAGTTTGGAATTATTGGTGACAATTTAATTAGTCTTGACCAAGTACTCTCGACACTCCCAACTAATGACCAAATGTTGAGCCTAACGAAACGTACGAAAGTTTTGGGAAATAATGGATATCTCAAAAGTCCAGCTTATCCAGGCTCACCATCTAACGACTCAACACAAGATAACTGTCACATTGATGTAGAAGACGACGATGATCGAAACTATGGACATCAATTGGATGATCGGTCACGGAGTCCACTTGCTGCACATCATCACCTACGAATGATTCATCCCCCACATATTGAAATTGAGAAACCAAATGACCATCATTACGATTACTCTCCACAGAATCTTCATGGAAATTTGAGTTCCAGTGGTCGTAGTAGCTTGTCACCATCTGACGACATATTGAATTTGAGTATCACTTGTAATGTCCCATCATCTGAGACACATTTAGATGAACGTCAAACTTCAGATTCGGATCATAGCCCACGTGGAATTAAAACTCCAGAACGTAATGTTGATTCAAAGGATAAAATTAAAGAGCAAACAGGAACACCAGGAAATAATCAACAACTCCCACATAAATTGCGACACAAGACGTTGATTGATGGTCCATTTGGATTGAAACCGGATCATCAAGAAAGTCCACCACATCATTGGGATCATGACGAATCGACGAATAGTGGTTCTGGAAGTTCGGATGAACGAGATTCTGGAATTTCGATCAATGGTGAGGGAATAGATAAATTTTCGGGATCTAGACCACCACCGGTAGCTGCTGCTCTTGCTGCTTATTTGTCCCCATTATCTTCGTTTAAACAATTGCGTCCAATGGAAATGAGTACGATGGGTGAACCAGGAATGGGCTCCGTCCAACAACGTAAAAGGGCCAAAAAACGCTTCAATGATGACAATCCATCTCTTGAATCCGAAAATTTGAAACTCAAATCTGAATTAGTTCGTTTGGCTACGGAAGTTGCATGTCTCAAGAATTATCTCACGGTTGGTTGTAACCAACCTTAAGTAATCCCCAATAAGAGAAACAGTTATCTCGTCCATTGCCAAATTTTAAAGAGAAAACTATAAAGTTTTTAAAAACATCAACATTCGAGGCAAAAATTGTTTACTTATATGAGCACAGTTGTAGAGTATTTTAAGTTTGTGAAGTTACTGGCTTTTTTTTTCTTAAACGTAAACTCTCTTTAAATTTTTTTTTTTTTTTTTGAATTTCAAAATTTAATTTATTGAGAATCAATCCCAATTTGAAATTTCGAAACGAGACGTCAGTTCGTCTCTTTTCAGTTCTGTTATTACTAATTTTTTGTTGTACGAGGGGAAGTTAGGTTTAGTTTCTAGTGGTGAGTCCTTGATAAGTTAATA
>JABASK010000808.1:0-11839 GCA_019776465.1 Rambutanura hunanensis | reverse complement strand
GAAGGATTTGTTATTGCAGCTTTCGCCACTTATCTGTTCAAGTGAAAAATGTTTTCTAATGTAAATTTAGGAAATGTGAATCAATTTATTGAGTTAAATGAACTCTGGTTTTGGCATTTTGTGTTCTAGATGCAAGACAGGGAAAAGTGCGAAGTTTAAAAGTTATTACTGGGTATCAAAAATAATATTCTATTAGAAGACAAAAATGCAATGGGCGGGGAATTGTTAGTCCAAAATAGTAGAGAGTCCTTGTATTCATATTCTTGCAAATTGAGGACTTAAGTTGCTTACTTAAAATGATAATGACACTTAATTGTTATTTTTTTTACAGGCTGCAGCTCGATTCCAATGTACCTACTTGATGGAACTGCAAAAACGTGAATTTTTGTACCAAGGTGGAGATCCGAAGTGGCTCAAGGGTCTTGAATGTGCACCACAAAAACTTACTAGCCTCTACCTTATTAACAAAATGATGGCTCATCGACCTTGGGCTCTTAAAAAGGAAGATTTTCTTCAGTTTGACCAAAAAAGCTGGATGGTCACTTGCTGAAGTAAGGCGTGATTATGTACTGAGGAATAATAAGATGAAGTTCAATAATTGTTTACTCTTTCAGCTTCCGCTCATTTCCCTTGGTTTAGCTTATTTTTTAAAGAAATTATTCATAAGCAAAAGCATAAATATTAATCGTGGACTTGCTATATGAAAAAACGGGCGGGTTGTCCTGTACCATGGGGAAAAATCCTAACCATGAAAGTCTCAATGGTTAAATTTTTTATGCTTCGATGCAAATCATAGTTCCAAGGCCGGAACTTATGTTGGATATCCATAATGACCGAAATTAAGGAACGCTTGAAGCAGAACGCATGTTGTTTTTTTTAAGTGAATGTATGAAGACCTAGTTTTAAGTTTGGGTATCAGTATCCTTTTCGAATGTCAAATTTAGGACGTTTCGCCGTTGGTAACAACAATTTTTTTTGTCACAAGTTACCTAGAATTCCAATGTGAGACGCCTGCTAATACAGAAAGACAAGCTTTTTGAATCTCAGCATCGGCGAATCAAAACCCCTGACCCCAGGAAGCAATTCTAATGATACCCATGTCGACTTGGGATGTTCCCAAATACCCGGGAGCTAATTTGGATTCCGAAGAATTATTTCGTAATCATTGCGAAGTGTGTCCGAGAATTATGTGCTTAGTTGTGCCTAGGTGTAGGGATATACTGAATTTATTTCGAAGAATAGGATTTACGATTAACTTTGTTTTGGCAATGAAAGTACTCGTGCCAAGCCTTAATGTGCAGCTGCTTTTCGCAAATGAAGATTGGAAATCTGTTTGGAGTTATCAAAAGACCTTGAAAGAAAATGGGAGCGATTCATACGTATGACGAGAAACTGGTTTTCGGATATGCCAGTGCTATAGTATTAATCCTGAGTGATTGCATATAAATAAATACAAGTATTTAAGCATGCCATATGTATGCAAATTATGTTCCCTATAACTTAAAGGGACCATTATATGAAACTAAGTAAGATTTACACGTAATAGGCTTTAAGCATACAGTAAAACTGGATTTGGACCAAATTGGCTTGCATTCTCGTGTTGTTATGATCCAAACTCTATCCTTCAAAAGATGCTACACGTGGAGATGAAAATAGATAGTGACGGCTCGATTACGCAAGGCATATAATGATATCCTGCTGCAGGCTATCACTTTTAGGTTATGTTGACTGGGATTTCAAAGTGTGTTATTCTTATTTTGAGGAAAAGTGAATCGATACAAATGCTTTGTTTTGACTTTTATGGATTTTGTATTGATGATCGAATTTCTTTTCTGTATTTTTAGGTGGTTCATGCTGTTGTGCTATTGGCACACTTTCACTCCCTCTCGTCTTTCATCCACGGCTGTGGAATTACACCGGAAGTAGATTTTGACAAAGGGCACCACATGGATCCTGGAACGTTCAATATTATTGGAAATAGCGGCAGAGCTTCATCCCCGCTACCTGGAAATGGTACAACTCATGGACCTGGAACAGATACGATCTCAGCCACAGCTTCCCTTGGAGATGGATCTTCTGTTACCACTCCCTCCACTAACAAAATTGACAAGACTGATAATTTGGCGTCGCCTACAAATAAGGCTGTAGGTGGACTTCTTCGAAATTCGAATGGGGCTTCGACAGTTAGCCCTCCTGGTTCAGTGAAACCAGGTTCACCGGCTCCTAGTGCATCACCTACACCAACGGTGAAGGGAACTTCGGAAGTGGAACTCCTTTTGCAATGCATGCGTAATTTGGCAGAAACAACTCCGATTGAAGAGTGAGTTCATTTGTTTATATGTAAAATCAATCGCTGAAAAGTAAAACCAATTTTTGTTTTGAATTTAGTCCGGAAGAACGGAAGAAACGTTTCGAGACAGTCGCATCTTCGGATGATACTCATGAAAAGGAGAATTTGTTAAGTTCTACATCCACGGCGAACAGCAGCCTTCCACCAGATTGTCTCTCCGTTCGTTAATGATCCAGATTTTACGTATGAAGACTTTGCAAAACGAGGCCAAGTGTCAGACATGCACACGTTCCGGATTCAGGTAAAATAAGATTAGATTCACAAAAAAAAATATTCCAAAGCTAAATATCGGAATCGGATTGAATTTTTTAAGTCCTTTTACTAAAACAGTGAAACTTGTTTGAAGTTCCTTTTAAACATTCACTTTATTGGTATTGGTACAGTTAATTTGAAGCGAGGTGGCACGTGCCACCCTGGCACGCGTCACATTATCTTTTAGAGATTTAACCTTGAGGTGGCAAGCCTTAGTGATGTCATGAGCAACAACTTTTATATTCTGCAATGAAGTAAAGTACTGTAGGGCATGCCAAATGTTAAGAACATTAGAAAAAAAAATGAAAAATTAATATTCATACAAGAATATTCGACGATTGTTATAAGTTGTTTTCCATAAAGGCCATTCCTAACAATATTTTAATTGTTAAACAGGATTACTCGTGGGAAGAACAAGGATTTTCGCTCGTTAACCGTTTGTACGCTGATGNAAAAAAAAATGAAAAATTAATATTCATACAAGAATATTCGACGATTGTTATAAGTTGTTTTCCATAAAGGCCATTCCTAACAATATTTTAATTGTTAAACAGGATTACTCGTGGGAAGAACAAGGATTTTCGCTCGTTAACCGTTTGTACGCTGATGTGGGCGGATATTTGGATGATAAATTTAAAGTTGCACAGGGTATGACGTACTATACAATGGGCGGAAGACCGCATGTGGACACGAGCAAATTTCGAATAGCTGTGTGGAACTATATCCAATGTCTATATGGCATCAGGTATAATTCAATTACAGAGTGACGGGATAATGCTCAAAGTTACGACCTACTTTACGTTAGCTAATGATTCTAAAATATTTTAGGCATGACGACTATGACTACGGAGAAGTGAATCAATTGCTAGAGCGGCCATTGAAATCATACATCAAAACTGTTTGCTGCTACCCGGTAAATTATAATTAAAAATGCAGTTTTAACCGCTGAATGTTAAACTACATCTTTCTTCTTTTTTTTTGAAGGAACGTATTACTAAAACGGACTACGATAACGTCATGAGGGAATTCAAGCATTCGGAAAAAGTGAGAAATATAATTGCTACTTGGCTAATACATGTATGAAATCAGATAAAATTTTATCTTGAAATTTTTCAGGTTCACGTTAATTTGATGATAATGGAAGCTAAGATTCAAGCCGAACTTCTCTATGCACTTCGTACAATTATGAGATTTATTTTGTAAATTATTGTGAATATAACTCCCACAACATCAATGATTCGCTGGTACTTTTATTTCATGTTCTAACCATTCGTACCACTCATGCACTGAATGGAGCTTCTTACCTCCTGCAAAACATTCGGCGGTTGCGGGAAATATTTTAGTGTATAAATATAATTAGTTTGTTCATTTTACTTTATTAGCAAAGTACAAAACTGTTCTTCCCATTTTTGTTAATTGATTCAACTAATTCCTGACCTCTCTCGTAAACGAATCTTAATTGCTTTTGAAATTCTGTTCTTTTGGCATAGCTGCGTCAAAGAGGTCACGTCAACAATGTTGTAAAAATCTTCCAGTATCCGCACTTTCTCTCCAACTTTTTAACGAAAGAATTTCTTTCTATAAAAAATTCTAATCTGAGAAGGCCATTAATGTTTTGTAAATGATCTCAACTTCAAAATTTTTTACTTTAAGAATTTTCTGTGCACTTTATTTGGTTTCAAAGTTGAAATTATTCATTGTTAAGTAATTTAGTTGTTAATTTATTATCGCTCGGAAACAAGACTATTTTCACGAATCACATTTAATTTTGAGACATTTGTTGGGTACTTTCCCCAAATCATTGTCATTGAACCGTAGCGTTTTGTGCGTTCGTTTACCGCCTTGTTTTGAAACAATGTTGAGTTCAATGACAAAGCGAAGCCAAAAGATGCCCTTTAGGAAATGAATTAAGTGTATTTGAGTAGAAGTGGTAGGAATTTGTGCAACTAAAGGTTAATACTAAGAACGTTATTCAGTTTCTACGAGTTTCCCACGAAAAACCAAACACCCTACAAAATTACAAAACTTTCAAAAACTGAAAAATGAAAATATATTATATAAAAAAAAATATTCACACCAAATCAAAAATCAAATTACGAAACTGAATTATAAGAATAGATTTTTGTAATTTGATTTTTGATTTGATGATTTTCCTTCCATTTCTCATTTTTTGGTTTTGCAATTTTTTAGGCTGTTCGGTTTTTCGTGGGAAACCCTGTATAATTGCTGCTCTCTGTTCAGCAAGTTCTTTACGCATGAAAAATACCGATTGACAATTTTGACAACAATTATTGTACAGAACTCAAAATCAATTTATTTACTATTACGATTCATTGAACTAAAAGTATAGCGATAGCATACCTAAGCATTGACGTAAGTACCCACTAGAAATGTACTGAATTTGTAGGTAAATGATAATGTTAATGTATTGGCTAATTGTTGAAGGGGTTTCATCTGTTTGATGCTTGAATATTGTAATAAGGGAAAACAAAACAAAAATATTTGTGATAATCAACTAAAAGTGAGAGTCCGCGATACAAGATTTTTAAGTTGGTTCAGAATTTGATGGATTGATAATTTGGAGTGGGTGTCAAATGAACGTTATACGAACAAAGTCAATTAGTAATGGAAAGGAAGTGCAGAAGAGCAGGGTGGGTGCTGAGCTGGGAATGAATTTTGTGTTTAGCACGTCTTTCTATTGTTCAAAAATTAAGTTAATTTTAGAATAATACTGTTTAATTTACCAATTGTAATTTGTAAACGTAAGTCAATAAGTGTTGATATAAAATTATCAAAAGTTCAATCGTGTCACATTATTTGCAAAAAAAGAAAATTAATAATCATAAACTTCTTAAATATAAAAACTTTTTTGCTATTAGAGAAACTAAACTCTAAATGGATAAAACGATCATTGGATAGAAATTCTTTAATTGGTATTTCTGCATCGAATTGTGTTTTAAAATGGGCAATATTCTGTTTGTTTTTTATTAACTAAGATTTCTTTTGCAGCAATTTAATGTTTATTACGAGGAGGCAATTGTGGACAAATGGGTTTTAATTTTAGTAGCCGTATCCGTACAAACCGCCATATGGGTAATATCCTCCTGAGCCGTAATATGGAGTGTAATAGGGATTGTAATTGTAGTAATTTCCGTACGTACTTGGGTATCCATAATCGTAATTGTAGTTGTAGCTGTAAGTTCCAAGTCCATAAGGATTGCCATAATATTGGCTGAACCAATCGTACATTCGTTGTCTCTCTGGGGCTAACCCTGGAAATTTTAATAATGGAAATGCAAAACTGAGCGAAGTAAACTATAAATTTGATTTATAAATGTGCTTCTTACCTTCGCCATTTCCTTCGCGAGTTTTTGGCATTGTCGGTGGTCGTCGTGCTGGACCAGCTATATAATTATTTTGAATTTAAATTACAAATTTCCAAATTAGAAACTCTGCAAAATACAATTCCAAATTGTAATGAGAATTCTCATCTATCAAAATTCCTATTGTCATTACAAATGCATTTGGAATGGCAATAGGATTTCTGGGAAATAAGAATTTTTCTTACAATTTTGTCTAATTGTATTTTGTATTGTTTCTAATTTGGAAATTACTGAAAACTTGAAATTTAACAAAATTACCTCTTCTGTTGCCGGGTTGTCCTGGTCCTCCATTACCACGCTCCACTCGGTACATTCTTACTAAATCCCCTTGTAAAATAGTAAGAAATAGGAAATTTATAAGTAGACCATATTTTTTAGAAGGCATTGTTAGTACAAAGTAAAATTATGAATCCGGACTCGGACCCACTAACCTGCTTCGGTTCTATATACTCCGGCGCCTTGGTCATGCCGGTACAAAGTGACGGCTGCTAGAAAAGAAAATGTTAGTTTTTTATCAAAATGGATCAAAATAGAACAAACAGGAACTTACCAGATTGTTGAGACTGTGATTCTAGCGATTTTTCCTTATGAGGCAATTCGGCCAGCTTTTTATCAACTTCTGCTGATAGTGCAGCAGTTGACGCTGCTACGCTGGCTGAACCTGTAGGAATTTCTGCAGCGCTCAGTTCTAAAATTATAATTTGTATTAAAATTTTGTAATTAGTTGTAGCAATCAAAGGAATGAAATGACAAACCTGTAGGCCCCTTATTTTCTGGTTTTGTTTCTGCTGACGCTTTTGATGCCGAAATATAAAGAACAGCAACCACCGCCATCATAAATTTCAAACTCATTTTAAAACGTGAAAAGGTATGGAATTTTTCTAAAAAGTTGAATGTGCTCAGTCGAAGCTTGAAACCGAATGAATCCAGAAGCTTCAAAAGTAGGCCCTTAAATATTGAATCCAAAAAGTATACACGCAATACCGAATGTGTTATGAAATTCAAAAAGTTCAAGGACCAATAAAATAGAGTGGGTCAAGTTCAGTAGGTCACTCAAATAATCCAGGTAAACCCTGCGAAGGACCCACAGGCACAGGTAACAAAGAATAAATTGGAAGGTAAATACTACGTAGTGGTGTGCGTCCTTCACCTTCATCTTTCTTCTCTTATGTCCTGTCCTTATAACCCGGGATATCTTTGCAGGACAAACATTTTTTTGAAAACCATTGTAAGGATTTTAACATTAATGTCCTAAAACTAAAACCTTTAGTTTGAATAAAAAAGTTTTTTTCCTACATTATTGCAAAATTAGGTGGCCGTGTTTATTTCAGCGAAAAGTACAAATAGTTATCCAAGAAATACTTTTACGAATGCCAACGCCGTCCTCAAACGCCATGACGAGACGGCACACTGTCCTACGCCTTCATTAAACTGATCACGAGCCGAAAACAGCTGCCTAAAAATCATTTACGAATGCCAACGCCGTCCTCAAACGCCATGACGAGACGGCACACTGTCCTACGCCTTCATTAAACTGATCACGAGCCGAAAACAGCTGCCTAAAAATTTTGAAAATTGTCTTTTAAATTATTTTTTCAAAGTTAGGTAGAGCATGACATCGAAAAACGTTTTAACAGCATAAATTTCAATCAAACCTTTAACGTGAGAGAGCATTTTAGCATGATCGCTGAAACTTCTGTGAATCCTTTGGGTTCCTACGCTTCAGCAGCAAGATCATGTCCATTCATGATTTTTTGTCGATCTAGGGTAACAATTGACAGAACGAACCACAATGCAAATAAGGTTCCCACGATGTACACAACCATGGTTATTTTGAATCAAAAGAGTGTTATTTCTTCTCAAAGACCGCTTATTTGAAAATATGATTTTGTATTTTGAAAAGCAGAAGTGAACTGTTATTTTTGACTATGTGCTCTGAAAGAAGTTTGGCAGTGGTTTTACTCATCTAACTCTGATAGTAGCAGTATCTATTTAGATGACGAAGGTCATACTACTCTTGTTCATATACTTTTTTAGGGTTACGAAATTTCAGGCTTCTTCTCTTCCTTTCAATTATTATCGTGAGAAAGACAATGTGATTACAATAATGCTGCTGACTGAGGGCGTAGTATGTTTATGGCTACAGCCAACAGCAAGTAAACAATAGAAAGGGTTACTATACCACCATATTATAATGTAGAATTGTCCAGAATTATTGACAATTTTGATCCGTAGAACTAATTTTTTGAACTTTGGTTTCGTATCGATGGGAGAGTTTATTGATGTTTCAATTTTTTATAAACAATTTCTTTGTTGATCTCTTCAGACAAAAACGGAGCATTCTCCATCACTCACTCATATGCAGAAGAAAATAGAACCATTTGCTTTTATAATTAAAAATGTTTTTCCCAAATAATTAGTTATTT
Source organism: Rambutanura hunanensis (assembly GCA_019776465.1). NCBI lineage: Eukaryota > Metazoa > Arthropoda > Collembola > Poduromorpha > Neanuridae > Rambutanura > Rambutanura hunanensis. The sequence continues at coordinate 3,428 of JABASK010000808.1, read as the reverse complement.
ATATAAAAACGACATGAAATTATGGCTTGTAGTTTTTGTCATCGCGTAAGACCAAAATAATAATTATTGTTCTTTTGTAACACGATGTACGTTCTATGTTTTTTCTCAGAACCATATAAATCCACCTAGATGGTTGGGCCCGCCATGGATTCCAGAATTACGCTACTTGGACTGTCTAAAATTTCTCTGTGACGACCGGGGTCATTTGTTACCCCAAGCAAAGCAGTACATTTGTAAAAAAACGAATCACTGGGGTTATCCAATTACAAATATCTGGGACGAGGATTTTCAATGCTGCCCAGGTCACAGACAGAAAAGAAAATGTCAAACTGAAATTCAATGGGAACTTGATGGTTATTATTTCTAATTAGTCTATTTTTTTATTTAAATGTGATGTGATACAAAGCATTTTCTAACGGTAGATATGCCAAGATACTTCAAGTGCCGTGGTCCACTAGCCGCATGCAAAGATTCCCAATTGTTCAGTTTTGGATAATCCGAAAATTACTTCTGCAGTACAGGATGATTTTGAACGTCTGCGTCGTCAAGCACCTCCTGTCGTTTGGATTCTTGGGTATCCAAGTGACACTCTGACCTCACTTCGCCTCTACTTTGGTGAACAGTTGGCTAAGTTTCTTGGTTTTATTTATTTGGACTTGGACTGCTTACTTTCATCACTGGCAACCAAGTATCTCAACTATTGTCCTTGTCCTAAAAGTGCCCGAAGACAAGCAACACCTCCAGCGAAAGACAGCTTCCTGAATTCACTTCCAGCAAACTTGGACAACTGCCCATTTCATGTCCAGCGATTGGTTCTGCTTGTTAAAAACGTCCTGTGGTACAAATCACGTGCAGAAGCGTTCAATACTATTGGAATTCTGGAAGTTATTAAAATGGCATTCCTTTGCTATCCTTCTGCGTCTGGTTTCGTCGTGGATAAGTTTCCAAGTAAGAAATGACTTCATTGACCTGAATTAAATTTAGTTGTATAATTTTTTAACTAAATTTTGATGTTTTTATAGTAAGCTTCGGTGAAGGACAGAACTACGAATGCGTTTTCTGGCCAGTCGCAGCGGGGATCTACTTCATGTCCGAGAAATGGGTCAAAAGCAAAAATCGAGCTTGTAATCCAAGACTTTGTGTTCCTAAAATTTTCTTACGTTCTGAAGCTTACTTGGAAAAATTGGTATATCAAACTGCTGATGAATTTGGTTGCAAAATGATCAAAGTCCCTTGCGCCGAATGTTTAGGCGAATGTGACCTACAATACATTCAGGTTGTAGTGCGTGAGTTGATTCGTCAATATACTAGTGTGTCAGGGTCAGCGATGCCTACTGATAGGCAACTAGATGATGAATTAAGAAATCTTTTGGAACGAGAACAAAAAGAAAATCCACAGCCAGATGATTCTAAGCAGCAAAACTTAAAACGACGCCGACAGACTGCGTATGCTATTACTGACATCGAGGCCACCGACATTGACCAATCTGAAATTCAGAATGATTCAGACGTTCAGCAAGAAATCGAAGATGAAGTTATGCCAGATAGAGTCCCAACCAAAGAGGTAATCGAGAACGATGACACAGAAGACCCTCCTACTGACCAACAATTCCAGAAAAAGACAAGAATATTCTGCAATAGTGGCAGATCTCGTGGTTGAAACACCACTGCGACTGCAGACAAAAAGTCTGAACGATCTTTCTCCAATTCCGAATCGTTGGCAGAGAACGCCATCCCTGGAAAGAAATTCTACAAGTTTAGAAGACATTCCATTTAGTCAAGACAAAAGTGTTCACGCACCCCCACGTGAATTCACCCAAGAGACTAACCAATTATCGGAAGTTGGAGTCAAGAAGCTTAAAGCTCAGAAACACAAAATAAAAAAGAACCAACTCGTCGTTAACTCACTTACTGTTAATAACGTACATCTTTCAACACAACGGTTCTCATCTACCGAAAAAATTGCAATTGACACTGAATTTCGAGACGACATTAATGAGAATTTTGCTTTGATTGTAAGTGACTCCAGCGATACAGAATTGCCACCAGTAGTGCAGCCACAGTCAAGTGTTAATGATGAAAATACCTCAAAGAATGAAACAAGTCCTGAAAGCGACAGTGGAAGCAGTGACGATTCTGATATTACTGTTATTAACCGCAAATTGTCAACTAACCAATTAGCACGTCGTTTTACTTCAAAAGTGCAACTTATTGGGGGCCAAGATATCGAAAGCATCTGGAATGGTCAAGATGACATGACTGATGTTTCCAACTCCAGTTCGACAGACGAACATTCAACTTCCAGTTGCAGCACAGAACCAGATGAATTTCCATACTTGTGGTAACAACTAACAAGCTTTGGAATTTGGAATAACAAAATTTTATAAAATTTCAACCAAAAATAAAAACCAAATTTTATCTATTCATTGTCACAAAATTGATTTTAGTATCACATTCACTAGGATAGTTCATTAGACAAATTAGCCAAAGTTAACAAGTTACTAATAATTTAAGTATAACGGTAAATAATTCGTTTTCTTCCATCAGGTTCGTCTACTCGCATCAACGGTTCTTTTTCAAGCGTTTTTTACTTCCAGGCTCTTCAAAAAAAATGTCAATTTCGAAGTCTTTTAGAAAAAACTGAAATGTTGAAATATTTATAAATTCTGAATGAGTTTACGTGTGTTCATTTGAAAAGAAAATTTCTCCATCAAATGAAATTCCTTCATGTAAATTCGTATAATAGTCCGTTGGTAAAACGAGTATTGGTTTGTCAATCTTGTAATCCACGTACTTCGAGTTTACTACCCCACCGGAAGTAAGATTCGGGGTGAAAGTCAGCGCAATGCAAAAAATCTGCAAATATTAAATACCATTTACGGAATTTTATATAAATACCCTGAATTCTTCACAAGTAATGATTGGAGATCGAAATTAATGACGTTATCAAGGGAAATGATGTTTGAGTATACAACTAAAATTTTTGAAAAATGAAATATTGTCACATTACCAGAAATGACACGAGTACCTTCATTTTAATTTTTATACGAATTTTTAAATGGTTCTGATTCTAAGCAAAAAAATTGACTGACGTGAAAGCGTCACTTCCAGGACCCTTTTTATTGCCGTCATCCTTGTACCCAATACCTTACACAAAGTCTCTCTTCCCTATAATTTTTTTTTCTGTTTGTAAATAACAAATGTACTTTATTTTTGGAAATTGAAATATGAAAGTTTAGACCAAAGTCAGTACAGGCTTCACCACTTTATCCATTCCCAATCACATTCAAGGTCGAAGGGCAGAATTTTTTCTCAAATCTCAGATCATAGCATTTTCAAGATTTCCTGCAAAATCTAAAATTTAACGCTCAGATTCTATGATCTCAGGAAAGGGCGAGATCGAATGCTCTTATCTAATTATTTATTAG
>JABASK010000807.1:0-11852 GCA_019776465.1 Rambutanura hunanensis | reverse complement strand
TTTGAATTAAACGTACGAAATTGGTAGTGAATGACCAGATAGCCAAAATGTTCAACCCAGAAATTTGCTGGGCCTTCAATAAATGTTATAAAATTATTCAATAATACTTCAAATACTCCAAAACCTTTTGTTTGAAAAAGGAAATTATAGGAATTGGTTAAATCGCTCAACGTTTAGGATCGAAAAGAAATATTACGCGCCTAAAGCTCCATTAGGGGCGTGGCGACCACTTACGGTAGTAGTTTGAAATGATCGTTCATTTGGCAAAATAAATTTGCACGCAAGGAGATTCATGTTATAACTAATCCATCACTCATTTTTTTTGCTCTAGAGAACTTATTCATGAACTACACAAGCGTGGAGTTGACGTGTACCTGATTTCTGGAGGGTTTCTCAGTTTAATTGAACCTCTTGCTCGTGACCTCAATATTCCAAAATCTCGTATATACGCCAACAAGCTCAAGTTTTATTATGACGGTATTACAAATTTACAGTTATTCAAAACTTTGAGTGTGAACTGAATTGAAATTAATTAAATTAGGTGAATATGCTGGATTTGATGAAACACAATTAACTTCGAGAAGCGGAGGGAAAGGTGCAGCTATACGACATTTGAAAGAGACATTTGGTTATGACAATGTCGTCATGATTGGTGATGGAATGACCGACTGTGAGGCTGCTCCACCTGCTGACCTCTTTATTGGTAAAAAAAATAACACTTTTGGAAAGATTAAAAAAAAAGGTGTAATGTTAAATTTTTAAAACAAAAGTGCTGTCATTTCTGTTAGGATTTGGTGGAAATGCTTTTCGTCAAGAAGTAAAAAATAATTCCAAATGGTACGTAACTGACTTCCGTGACCTGCTTAACGAGTTTCAGCAATAAAAATACTCAACTGTGATGAATCATGCTTAAATTAAAACCATAAGTCACTTTCACAGCGAATAGAGACACGTCTAGAAATATTTTTATAATAGAGGACGAAATGATATGATAAAAAAAACTTGAAATCTTGATAATAAAACAGGGATCTTCGTTTTTCTAAAGAAATAAAAAATGTTTGGTGTTTCAAAAATCTTCATAACAAACAGAAGCGACAACAATTCCCAAGAATGGAATTGATAAGGCGAGGAAATTTCCTGCCAAATCTTCCTGGAAGGGAAACTGAAGTATGTCTCTCCAGCAATGATCCTTTTTACAAATGGCGTGATAAAAATTGTACCAAAATCTGTGAAAAAAAAAGTATTTTTTATTTTAAACAAAAATACACTTTTTGGTTCTGTACCTTGATAAGTTGGTAAAATACTTTGGATCAGGTTCTCTGGATTCAAAGTTCATTTGAACTGGAAACACGCCCGTACTTTTATTCCACATTCCTAGCTTTTCCCTATTAACCAAAACAGGCTTTAAAAAAATAACCTTTTTTTGTTAGTTTTTTGTATGAAAGTCCAATTAAAGTCCACTTACGTAATCTCTATACTCAGTAATTGGAGTTTGTAATGTACAAATTTGACATCCAATCCAATTAGCTCTTCCGAGCAAACCTGTCCAGGACTTCTAGGCCTTGAGAAAGTCATATCTCGAATGACTTTAGGCTTAAAAAATTCATTTCTGAAAGAAAAATAACCAAAATTTAAATTTTGTCTTCAAGTTTCTACTGCTTTAGTGTGACTTTTAGTTTAATTTTGATACATTTTATTAACAAATTATTTTTAGTTTAACTTTATAATTTTGTCTTTAGTCAAACGCCTTCTGTACTTTTTTATCCATTTTTGATCTAAAGATTTTAATCATAGGTGAGTTCTTCTAATAGAAATTCAATATTAGTTTTCGTTTACTCTATTTTTACTTTACTTTGAAAGGTTGTCTAGTTCTAGAGTCCTTATAGAATTTTTTGAAAAAAAACTTTCTTCTAAAGCAAAAACTTTGTTTCAAACTTCTTCCTATTTCGATTTTTTTTCAATAAAAGAAAATTTTCTGAGGTTTTGACAAAATTGGTCTAGAAAAATGAAAAAGTTGAGAGTTTTTTGGAAGGTTTAAAAGATTTTTTTTGAAAGGAAGAGGTGCTAATTTGTTTAGAAACTTTTTCTAGCTGGTATTGAATGTATTTTAAAAGTAATGTTACCTCTCGTCTCCGTTGTAAGTGAGGCTTTTATTTGACTCCAGGTGGAAAATGGATTGGAGTTGAATTGAGTACAAGTAATTCGTAGCAGCATTGAGGAGTATCCTGGAAGACAAAGCACAAAATGTGATTATGGTTTTGGTGAAAGGACAGAGAAAGGAAAAACAAGGATCACATCTCCACTTTTACTCACATTACATTTATCCATTTCCTGATTGAAGCATAAAGGAGCGCAGAGCTTAATTAACCAATTACCATTCTCGCCTTAAACCGTACCATAATTTCATAAGTATAGCGAGTAGTGTGCCTTTTAAAATTTAACAAGAAAAAATTCAAGAGACTTTTAGATTTCGAATTAAATGACGAAAAAAAAAATTGGGCAGTGAAATGTCTCAAATTTGTTTTTACTAGAGGTCACTGTAAGGGTTACAATTTACTAAATTTTGAGGAATATCAAGTAACCCAATTAGTTATAACTTTCCAAAACACATGTCATTAGAGGATTTTGAATCATTTTAAAAGTAAAAAAGGTCACGGCAGTCAACTAAATTTTGGAAATAATAACATTCATCCAATTTTCATCTTCGCTACTGCAAATACCCAGAGAGAACGGAACCATTTCGTTTCCTTTTCCTGCAATACGTAACTTATTCCTTCCGCAAAATTTTCATTAATGACAAAATTCAATTTGGTCCTTATTGGTTATGAAGGAAGGGATATGAAATTGAGCGCAGGAACATCGCGCAGTTCTGTGTTAGAATTTAACTATTTTCCGTTTCTTTTTTGTTCAAAACGTAAAAATAATTATTATTTCTCTGTTGTTCAACACTATTTTGTTGTAACATATAGAAATGAAACGAAGACGTTGAAAAACTCGCACTTTCTCTGTTCTTCCGAAATATTTTAGGCTCTTTCCCAAAATTCTAGAGAAATGACACAAAAGTGGAGAGGACGCGAGTGGAAGTATCGATCCGAATTCAACCACTACGAAATAAAAGGCTGTGCTAACAATGTAGTAGTCGAAGCACGTACCAACCAACCTTCCAAAAATAATACAAAAAAGCAAGAATCAACAACATGACGCTAAATCCTACTAAATAACCACATTTCCCCACCTTTTTTTTCTTCTTGAATTGCTATGAAAACATTTACTTTTTTTAGAAACGTGTAAATGGAAATATTTTCCATTAAAGTAATTGCATCAGTGTTTTTTTTATTTAAAAAAAAATCCACTTTACCCCTCCCCCCTCCTCCCCCCGATGTCGCTTCGCTTGTTGATACTTTGCAAAAGTTTGCGTGGTATGAAATATTGAAATATCTTTGTAGAAAAGGACGATCCTACGGAAAAATATGCGGAAAAACCTCAATTCCTTTTCCGAGAATAAATCATATGAAAGTGTGAGGGTTGTAATTTATTGAACCTTAGCGTTACTGTACCAGATGAGATCTCATTGTCACAAGTGAAAGGCTACAACACTCACTATACTATCTCACCTAAACGTGTGTTCTACCAAATCCTAACCTGTTGTTACATCACAATCAGACCATACTCATTCTTTACAAAGCCTTCTCAAAGCCAATTGTAAATGCAATCAAAAAATGGTAGTGCTGGACGGTGACACGGTCAACACTTTATCACAACTTCTAGCCTTCATTTGATGTAATCCAGAATTTAAAAGAAAATGAAGTAACCCAGCTTGGCTTCTGTCGAGTTTGTCAGCTACAAAATGGAAAGTTGTCGTGTTTCAAATTAAAACTGGAACAACTTCAATCTTTTCCTTTTCTCANAATGGTAGTGCTGGACGGTGACACGGTCAACACTTTATCACAACTTCTAGCCTTCATTTGATGTAATCCAGAATTTAAAAGAAAATGAAGTAACCCAGCTTGGCTTCTGTCGAGTTTGTCAGCTACAAAATGGAAAGTTGTCGTGTTTCAAATTAAAACTGGAACAACTTCAATCTTTTCCTTTTCTGAGTTACCCGAATTCCGGAACTCATTTACAGGCACGTTGGCCTTCGCCCCATCCGAGTTTTGATGTCAGCCGTAGTACCTTATATATTCCCATGTCTTTTTACTTTCGCTCCAGTTGTAAAATGGGCCAAAACTGAATCAATGCACGAAAAGTAGCGAAATGATAACAAATATACAAATAACACCCTACAAAATTGCAAAACTGCAGAATGTAAAATATGGAAGAAGATTCATACCAAAGCAAAACTTAAATTTAAAATTTAAATTAAAAAATCAAAATCAAAGAATTGAATTTAGATTTGAGTTTTACTTTGGTATTTTTTGTCTCTAATTTGCATTTGTGAGTTTTGCAATTTTGTAGGGTGTTTGCTTGTTCGTTGAAAACCCTGCCCTCCTGTATTCCTCCGACCTTTACAAAGTTAAGAAGTTTAGTTCTGTTTGGATTTTGACCAGTCACATTTAGATCTTGTGTCAAGTCCTTCTTTCTTTTACAGTTTTGTGCTTGTCGACAGCCAGACAAAAGTTGTAATAGTATTAAAATAGCTTTCTTGATTCGTAAATATTACTTCTTTGCCTATTACTTCTAACGCCTACTCCTACCAAAGTGAATTTGTTCCATCTCATCTACTATTTCCTCGAAGGAAACTTACATAGAGAAAAATTTAATAAAGTATTTTTAACCATCTTGGTTTTTTTTACACCGTTGAGTCTTTACGCACCTGATTCTATCGCAAGCGATTGCGTCACCGTCGCCGTAAGGATTTGGGTAGAAGTGAACGTTGCAGTGGTAGTGAAATGAAGCACGGCGTCTGTACACGCCTAGAGTTTCAACACACCAGCGTCCACCTGAAATTTTATAAAAATTAAAGAGTTGAATTTTTTAAAAAACAGAATTAAAACTAAACCCACGTCAAAAAGAAAAGTTAGTCTGTTTCAAGTATGCGCCTTGGGTGCGCATTGAATTTTTCAAAAACGTTACCCACCGACATCTCGACTTTAAGGTTATTTTTCGTGACATGGGTTCGAATACCTCCAGGGATTTCCCTTATCAATATTATATGTAACCAAAGGCAGTTTCAACTGTACGGGGTTGCGACGCTACGACGGTTGAGCGCGGGAAAATTCAAATCTGACAGACAATAGAATTTATTTCGCTAATTTTCTTCACCGACTAAATCTTCCGGTTTTTGGCTCAAAGCAGCCCTAAGTTCAATTTGGTCTTGCACTAAATTTTTAATTCTAAACTTAAGAATGTTTAGTAGAAAGGTCTGAAATGTGGTCACAAGATTACGAGTAACGTTAGAAATGTTAGTAACCGATACCGAAAAGGTCACGGTCAACATGAAATTGAAATAACTCAGTTGCTTTTGTGCCTTACTTGTAAATTATGAAAGAAATGCAAAGTCTCTGCTGTTATAACAACGAACCATCTTTCCCAAAATTTTGCGAATTCAACTTCTAGCAAGCTCCATTTGCAAAATTGCCTGCTAAAAAAATCTACCTACACCATTTATTTGTCAAAGAGGGTTCAAAGGTCAATGCCTTTTAACACGGGTTATATTTAAAAAAAAAAGTTTATGCCAGACTTTTTCCTTGAAAACAGTCGTATATTTCCAAAAACTGGTCCCTAGTGTATAACTTTTACCAGTTACTGGTTAGAGTCGCGCAACTTCATAAAAAATTGAAAAAAAGCGAGGCAAGTTCATTAAAAATGGAGACAAGTAGTTTCGCACTGTTCCCAGTTGAATGTAACGGTTTGAATTGACAGTGGTAATTAAATACCTAACCTCCGAGTCTTGTAAAAGACAGTTTGGAATGAATAGACTCGTAGACTTTACATTTCCAGTAGTATTCCTAGACAAAGTGACAGACGGGTATTATTAACTTCCCGAATTTTCCTGCCACTACACAATTGGTTTGACTAAGATTCACATCTTCATTTAAAATTGATAAGAATTAACGAAATCTCAACACTCGCTAAAACTTAAGCAAAACTGAGGAATTTTAAAGAGAAAACTATACCTAACCTCTTCCTCACCCGGGAAATTTATGGAACAAAATGAATTCGTTCTAGAAAAGCATTTTGTCTCCTTCAAGTTCAACTATAAACTACATTATTGAACTCAAATTCAACTTATTCACTTTTCAACAAAATGATCGTAGTTCCAAATTGTAGAATGGAGAAAGGCTATAAATAACTTATGCCTCTAAATTTCTTTTAGGTTACTTTGTTTGTAGACAGAGCTTAATGTCCCGGAAAAAGATGAACCTCAAAAAGGCGGGTATTTCTTCTACATAGTAGTTAAAAGTCCATATACCTTGATGAAACGTATCAAGGTTCATTCACATTTAATCAAAACTAAGCCCTAGCATTAGGTTTATTTAGTCGCGGTATTTGTTATCATTTCTTTTTTTTTTGTAAGCTTCCACTGACGTTAGGACACGGTTAGGATATACTACGAGTAAGTACTGTGACCCATGACCTTAGAAGTACATGAGAAGCCCTTACATTATGGTCTACTGTTGATGGGATTTGAGGGTGGGTCATTAAATTCTTGCTCCCGAAATATGGGAGTGACTGTAAGTTTAAGTAGTAGGGTTAAGTGAGACTAACTAAGGTAAGGTTAGTTAGTTGCGTAAACCTTTTAAATTTTTGAAACGCCTGCGTCGTCAAAGAGAATTAGGAATTGGAGAGATCAAAACTGTTGTCGTGTGCTTTCTCTAGGAAGAATATAAGTCCATATAAAGAACTAACGTCCTTTGCTCACTTCAACTTTAGGCGTTGGAGGCCTCAACCCTTCGTCGTATCTAAACCATCGCCTTCATCTAACACACTATAACTTCTAGCTACTATAGTAGTCTAAACTAGAAAGTCTTTCCTTGTAGACGCAACCTACCATTCCAGTCCGTCTCTAGCCCTTTCCTAGAAGAGGACGTTAGGATTTTACAGCAAGACAAAATTTTAATTTGAAATTTAAGTCCTTTGGCAAAGCGACTTCACTCTTGGCCATTCATGGCCCAACTTCAACTTTCTTAGCATCTTATTCTCCTCTCCTGCATTATAAGGAGGTAAAACTTTTATTACTTTTTAGTCTTAACTTATATTTTGTCCTTCCGACTTTCTTCTCCTTACGAAAAAAAACGTTTTTTTCGTGTCTAAATTTGGTAGCTCTATAGTTTTGGCCAACGTACGTTTTGTTTTGTGTGAATTTGTTTTAAAAAACAAAGATAAGTTCTAAATGTTTTCTTACCTTGTTGTTAGAATCCACAAAGTAAGTTAAGTTCTTAGATGAAGTGAAACTAATCACGCACTAAACTCGACGTTTCGTGCTTCACACAAAAAAAAATGGCGGACGGTAGGAGGCTAATAGTTACCTAGAGTTGCGGCTTACTTGCTCAAATGTGATTTCTGTCCAAGGTTTTTATTTGAAGTTGAGCTTTAGTTTCCAAAGTAATTTGTCTCAACCACTCCTCTACGTGGAAGGCATGCTATCCAGTAAAGTAATAAATTTCACTTTTACTCCAATTTCCTCACTAATAGACTTTCGTACTGGACAAAAAAAAAGTTTTGGAACAAATTCCTATTTCCTGCAAACAGGTAGCAGAGAAAATGAGAAAGAAAGTTACCGTGTATGATTTCCAAAAAAAAATGCTAAGATTTTTTTTTTCATATTTTGAATTTTTTTAAAGTTCACGACAAATCACGGTAAAAACAACATAGATTTTCAACAACAGTGAAATTGCAAACTAAAAAAACAATTTTTAAAAATTTGTTTCTAGTCATAACTTTATCTAGGTTTTCCTTGAAGGCCGATAGCTTCGTGTCAAAAAAAGTTCATAGATAAAATATATGTTTTTGCAGTTAGAAATGGAAGGTTTACATATGAAACTAAATACTTGTTACTTTTGAATGACCGGACATTATCAATTTACTGAAGATGAGTAGAGTTGTGCAGTTGGTTTATTATAATTCAAATGCATAAAGCACAAAGGAGGATTTTTGTATAAATTATTTATCATAACTTTGGGTTTCGTAGTAATTTTTTTAATAACGTGAAAAATAAATGTAAGATGAATTTTGTCTCTTAACTTTTTTCTATTGGGATTCGAAGCAATTTAAAGTTTACTGCCAAATCCGACTTTGACTCAAATCCCTGAGTGGAAATTGTCTAAAACCACTAAAACCCCCCAAAAAAGATAAATGGGAATTAAGTTGAATTGACGCGAGTATAACTCAGTAAAGAAAAAGCGAAATCATTTGAATAGGTTTGAGCAGGAGTGAATAAAGGAGGAAGTAAGTTGAGTGTCCCATGGGAAATAAGTCTAAATGAAGGTTCAAGTTAATAGCGGGAGGCGGAAGTTAATAGCGGGAGGCCTTAGCAAAGTAGCAAAACCAACATTATTAAAGCCCAACAATATTCCATAATGAAAACTCGTAGGCCGTGATTTGTGTCAATGACTAACAACGTTAAACTAGCGGAAAATTGGCTTAGAAAATTATTGTTTTTTTTTAAAAAAACAATTTTTTTTTTAAAAAAATTTATGACTCAGTGTAGAGTATTTCGGAAATGCTAAAGACCAACTAGGGGGTCCAAACACAGTAGTGCTAATAAAATGAAATGACAAAAAAAAGTAATAACAATGAATAACTTAACCGAAATGAATGGAATTGGTTGTTTTAATTTTTCCGTAAAACTAAGAAGGAAGTTGGTATTATTTAGCATGAGGAATTCGGGGCAAAAGTAGAAAGCAAAGGCGGGAAATACTGCAGAACACGCAAGTACTTTGAGATACGACACTATTTACAATGAAACAGTATACAAAATGAAAAGCACAGCACTAAAGTATCAACATTTATAAACCACATTTCATATAATTGAAAGTTTAACTTATTTAAACGAAAATGAAGTTTCGACCGTTTCAAATTTCCGTCTTGGACTTTCAGGCGTCGTTGAAATGTAACAAAATTGAAGGTATTAAGGTCAATCCATTACGTTTCGACAGAAGTGTGATAGAAAGTAGGTTGAAATCTCAAGTTGACAATTTGATAGTGTCTAGTTTAGTATTCCCTTATCAACAATTGATATAAAACTCCCGTGTAATTTCACCTAAAAGTTTTCACTTCAATTAAATCTTTCTCGTCGTCGTTCGTAGACCAACTAAACCAATTACTTTTAACGAAATTGTGATTAATAAAACCCCAATTTGCGAAACGTCACTGAATGTCTTTTCGTTTCAATTGAATGTCAATATTGTCAAAACTCAATTATCTTTTGCCACAAGTGCTCAATTCGATGAAAGCTTCATATTTCTCCATTTCCCTGCTTTTAACAAAGTTAGACTGTAACCTCAAGGTTTGTTAACGAAATCTTACGGGATATTACGTTTTGCAAGAAAATATTTAAAGGAAATTAGATTGGAAGGAATAGAAACGAATTTTGTAGCTTGCACAAATCAGATCATATTGTTACAATCACAACATATTTAACTGCCTTAGTCTACTATACATTAGCAACGTTTCACATTTCACGCATGATAACACAGAGAGACAAAAAATATAAAATGAATAGAATAAGTAAATTGTTAAGAGGTCAAGTAGAGGAACAACAATTTTATCGCGCCTTACCACCCGCTCTCGGCTGAGCCGAGTTAGTCCATTCAAAATTCCGCTTCTAGATGCTTTTGAGGTAGAAGGCTCTGCGAGCCGGAAATGTTGAGCTGGAACTAATACAAAAAATTTCATTCACTTTTTCTTTTTTTACAGCGCTTCTTATTTCCTTTTTACTAGCGGAAGTCTACTTTCCCTACCTTCCATTTTTCTTACCCCACGTCCCAAAAAAAAAGTAAGAGTTTCGTAGATGGAAATTTTATGTATGGCTGAAGCTGGTTTGACCCAGCATGCATTCTGCCAGCAGTAGGTCCATAATTGGAAACACAGAGAAACTACCACTTTCTCTCTCGCTTTCCTCTGCTTTCCTTCCAAGGAATAACATTTTCATGCAAAATAGCCTCCTCCTCCTTGCCAACTTTTTACAAGAAACCTACAAAAACTCTTGCTGTCAACTTTCTCCTTATGAATTTATACCGTAGGACATATTCTTCTTATTCTCCTTTCATTACTCTTAACAATATTCAACTCTAAATAAGCAAAATCTCAAAAGTTTTTTGTTTTTTTTTTTTGCAAAAGAAAACTCGGTTTTCTAGAAAAAAAATATAATTTATATGCGAATTTTAAGTATTGTTAGACTGGCTAACTACGACCACCCCTGACTGTTTAAAAAGAAAGAATTCAGTTAATAACTAAAATGATTCAAAAAGGCAAAGAGATTTTTGAGAAATAAGAAGAAAGCAAATTTGTTCACTTGCAAAATTTTCTGAATTAGCACTTTGACGCAAATGTTAAGAGCGAGTGGGTTAATTCCTCACACAACAACGTTTCCCACGAAACCAACCATCTGGAATATTGAATCAAAATCTTTTTTTACTTCTTAAGTAGAACCCAACCAATTTGTAGAACGTCTAACCGTCTGCTCAGAATGATAAAGTAACTTTCACTCACGATTCGTGTCCATAAGGAATAAAGAAGGTTAGAAAAAGGAAAGGTTAGACTTAAGACCTTTACGGATTAAGGGTGTAACAGGAAAAAACGTAACGTTCATTACTTATTGCCACACTTATCACCTTCTGTCAGCGCTATGAGCCGCTTAAAAGAAATACTTTTACTTTCCTACAAAAGTCATGTGAACTTGCTCTAATTCCCAAGGGATTCCTCAAGTGGAATCTTCACTTTCGTTTCCTTTATTTGTCTTTCATCACAGGTCAAGAAAGAACTTATGTTACAAACTTAAGTACTTAAACTTTTAAGACCATGGAACAAGGTTCAATTTCAATTCAAGAATTTAATGCTTCAGTTCAGAACAAAAAAGGTACGGCAATTTCAAACGAGTCGAGTTATTTTTAAAAAGTAACGCTAGGATGGACCAAAAAATGAAGTGTCGTTAACGGCAACCCGCAATAAAAGGAAATTGTGAGCCTTTTGAGCGTCAATGTAAGAGAACTCGAAAGACACGACGAAGACGACAAGAAAAGCAACACGAAAATGGTATTAAGGAATTATTGATTGTTTTTCTCTTATTCTTTGGAGGTGGACGGTTGCCGTAGTCCAGGTCACTTTTGGGAATTGTCACCTACAATTCCAAGAGCATGGACAACGTATGTGAGAACTAGCGAAACATTATTTTGACCAGAGAGAAGAACGTTTCCAGAATTTGTAGTCTCGAGAAGGTTGACGAGAAACGTCCTGCTGCCGCCCAAAGTTCGAATGGGCCTAGAATGAAGGTAAAATGGATCGAGTACTGTTTGCTACTCACGCTAGTCCTGACGGGACCTTCATTGGGACGCTACATGTGTCCATCAAAAGCCAGCATAGCTCCATGTACTTGTAATGTCAAACTAACCTTGGTTGTCACTTGTGAGAATACGAATACGGACATGGTCCAAAAGGCTATGCAAGCCTTTAAGGAACATCCAGGAACAGAAATTTCGTATTTGACTCTAAAACGAAACAGTATGCCACGACTCCCGGACTTTATCTTTACAAGTGAGTGATTGTAAAGAATAGAAAGGAAATGTTGATTAATGACGTGTTCTATGATTTAGTATTTGAAGGATTCCTTTATTCTAGGCATGGATATTCGACATCTCTTCATAACACGAACGAATCTAGCTATTTTAGATGAAGCATCTCTAACTGCTGTG
>JABASK010000806.1:0-11859 GCA_019776465.1 Rambutanura hunanensis | reverse complement strand
CGCAACGCAAATCGCAACGAAAGGAGGAAACCGACTATTAGCGTTATTTATTGACTTTGAGCAGGCTTTTCCTTCTATAAATCATAACCTTTTGTGGGCACGGTTGAACCATATAGGAGTGAGTACATACTTTATTAGAATTTTGAAAAACCTTTATCGAGAGGCCAACATACGTATCTAAACAAAAGACGAGCAGTCGAACCCAATACTCATACAAGAAGGTGTCCCACTCAGCTCTTTACTTTTTTCACTTTATATAAGTGAAATGGAAGAGCGAGTGAGCAAACCACGGTGTCATGGGGTACATGTAGGATCGCAAATTATGCACCTCCTGCAATACGCCGATGATAACGTTCAACTATCAACATCTGCAATCGGAAAACAAGGCAAAGAAATTGAAGACTACAGAACGGAAACGGCGACAAAAGTAACCTTTTTTTTAACCAAGTTACTCTCTGGGCGAATTAAAACTTTTGTAAGTTTCAGTATTACATTTTTCAATTTTTAATTAATTAAGGGACAAGAAATTTGGGAAGTACCAATCTACCCCGATATATGTATTATAACGGGTAGCCTACGTGGTATATGTATTATACCACGCACTGGTCAGCGCGCAGGAGGGGAGGGGGTAGGACAGATGGAATTAATTGTTTTGCTTACCCAGTTAAAAGGTGATGGCATCCTGTTCGCATCATTCGCATCATTGACCGGAACCAACTGTTTTTTTAAGTTAAACCAAAAGGTCACTTTTCGTCTAAAATTGATTTTGTTAATTAATTAACCAATCCTCGTCCAAGTCCCAGTCCCTTTCCACAGGTAGATCCATTGATTTTTTTAAAAATTAGTTTGTAAAAGTAGCGGTTAAAATTAGCAAAAAGCAGATATAGTATCGAGGCCAAGAAGACGGTATTTTATTTACAAATTCTTAAACTTAATTAGGCTATATGGAACATTAAAATAGCATCAGAGGTCAAGAAGAAAGACAAAAGACATTAAAAAGCATTGTCCTTTTTTGTCTTTCCTGCAGAGATAAGACATTATACTCGGTATTTTTTCTGAGTAGTTTTTTTTGCAATACTCACATTGCAAAAGTCAGGCGGGCCCCAAGGCAGGGGTCCCGCCAGAATAGTTGCACAGACGCAACAAAACTTTTACAAAACGGAGGCCAAACTTTTGCAAAAGCGAGATACTTGGCCTCCATTACACTTGACTACAAAGTTTAATTACAGAATTCAGATTCGAAATCCAACTCTTTAAATATTCAGACCTTTTTCTTTTTGGGGTTCTATGGGATCCCATGGCGTCCCAAGGGAATCCTCCAACCCCCTTAAAAATATATATATATGTGATGCTTAGGAACGCCGTAGCGACTGACTAAACGGCCGCGGCAGAGTTTGAATACTTCGCATTTCTTTCCACGCTTACACGCATGCGTAAAGTCTTTGCTGTTTGTCCCAACAAACCCTGTTGCGCAACTACGAATTTTCGAGCTTAGCATACTATCGCCGTCAGTGTAGTCTGCCGATGAGTGCTCCCAACCTGAAAGGTCGCAGTCATAATACATGTTGTTGTCTTTAAGAAGCGATGGACTTTGCGGCCTAGTTGTGCTTTCAGCCTTTCTAACTTGGGAGATCTCCTACGAGGTCATGCATTTGACATCAATCTTTTTACTGCTGTCGAACCAAATCCCATAAATAGACTGGCGAGTATATTGGCGGAGACAGTTCAGATTCATCTACTGACAAAAAACCAATCCACTTGAGATTAAGGGTACCATTACGTGAAAAGCTTTTTCGATTCTTCTATTGCTTACTACGCTGTCAATGCTTATTGGCATTGAAAGAGGTTACTGTATGTATAAATTAGAATTAAAAAAAAAATTTGAGCTTTGAAATAAATTTTATCTTTCAGCTGCAGACCATTTTAAAAGATTTCAAAATTGTCCAAAGGCATTTCATTTCGTCGGAGCTAAAATGCTCTTTCAAGATCAAAAAGTCTTGCTTTGTTTTGACAGACGAGAATGGCTAAGACCCCAACTGCTCATTATTGATGTTCGTAACGACCCCAGTGGATGTGAAAGATTCCACAAAAGAGTAGATTTGTCTTTTGTTCAAGACTATGTGGAAATTCCAAAACACTACTGAAGGAACTTCACTTTCGGAACTCATCAACATATCAACAGGCTTTCGACCGGAACTTTGCGCGTATCCGATTGTTGGTTGGCTATAATAATATATTCAGTTACAGCGTTTGTCCAAAATATACTTTTTTAACTTTTGATACGATTTATCGTTGGATTTTGGTCCAGCCTTATTTCTCCTTATGCCTACAACTACTTGAGAAAAAGAGTTGGAGACTTGAAAATAACAAGACTAGGAGCATAAGTACCCTCTAGATGCAGTTGGATAAAATGTTTTTGTTAAATTGCATAGTTTAACTTATTCAGTTTTCAACTTTCCAGTCCATTGACTGGCAATTAAATATTGTATACTTGAAAAGTATTATTGAAGAAACATTTTCAGCAAACATTTTAGAGAATCATTTGATACGTTATTCACGAAATAATAAGTTTTGACGAATTATTTTGACAGAAATAATTCAAATAATCTTTGTTTTATAAACTTTTTGAAAACTATTTTAAAAACCAGCGCAATCTAGATTTTTTGCATTGATTTCCATTAAATAAAATAAATCACCGACTTGTAGAAATAACGAAGAACCAGTAAAAAAATTTATTGAAAAGTCTGCGCACCTATTCAGGCGAGACCCGCTGCTTGGGTCCCCCCGGTTTTTTAGTGTCATGCATGACAGTTGTTCTTTACTATCAACATCGAGGTGAACATGACACCTTATCTTTAAATGAAAAGAGACGGAAAGTCAAAAGCTCGTTACTAAAGCCTCCCTACGACCGATTCCATTTGTATTGAAAAAAAAATTTTTCACAACTTTTTCAAATTCAGCCAACTAAATTACGAAAAACTAAAATTTGAAATGGACCAAGACATGGACTGGGAAAATATTTATAGTCCTCTAACTGAGGAGAACGCGTTCAAAAATACCCATAAGCCAAATCCGAAAAAGGCGGAGTGTGACCTGTGGTGGAAACAACGAAATCAGCACTTACACGGGGGTCACAATAGTGGGGTTCCAGCGCAGTACGAAGGAAATTCGTAATCAATTTCCTATCATCAGTTGAAAGGAACCTCCATATCTGTGAGATGTTAGCGAAAGCTGGGAGTTTTCAACTCGAATTGAAAACCGAGATACCGGGGATCGGCAGAAGTGCGACAAAAAACCGAATCCCAAGGTCGCTTTCTATGACAGTGCAGGCGCGATAGGCATAGCGAGGATGCTGGGATACATAGTTCTGTACAAATGAGTCAGATAAATGAATAAACTAACGTTTAATTTAATATTATCAACCGGTTACCCTTGTTATCCTACTGATTTTTAAAGTATAAAATCCTACTTTGCATAAGACCGAAGTAAACAACTGTTGGTAGGGATGACTTACAGATTCGTTTAGGAGAAAAAACTTGAATTGAATGGACAGAAAAAGATGGTTGCCCGTAATTGAAGGGTAGCATATAAAAATAGAATACAGACTTTGAAGTTACGTAACATGACCGCTTGGAAGAAAGACAGGGAATTATCTTAAGGCAACGCCCTAACAAGTGAATATATTATTTAGACGCGTTGAGGACGTCTTAACTCCAAATTTCGATTCAATGAACATTTCAGACCGTACCAAAATCAATTCAACTAGAACTTGATAATTCGACTTAAAGAAACTAACCTAACCAGAGAAATATACTAGATGAAGCATACAGATCAATAATTGTTTTGCAATAAAAAATTCTGGTTTAAATTACTTCCTGGATTTTGATTCGGAGGCGAATGCCTCGGTAATCATTTTTCTTGCTAACCCTACGCAAATAAAGGGCAAGGCTCAGCAGAAAATAGTCCCACTCATCGTGCAAACCTACACAAGAGGTGATTTTTGAGTAACGACGAACAGTTTTGCGTCTAATTTTCCGATAACATTTAGACTAGCAAAATAATATTTACATTAGTCAACGAATTAATTAACATTTATTTCCTCAAATTCAAACTCACCACAGGTTCGGATTCTGAAGTTTTAGCAGGAATATGGCTTTTTAGGCAAACTACTGAACTTTCGGGATCGTTATGGAGCACTTCTTCAGAACTATAGGAAGAGAACAATTTTAGATCATCAGACCTAGATCCTCCAAATTCGTCGTTAATTTTGATCAATTCACTAGGAAATACAAAATATATAGATTACTAAATCTTGCAAGGAAACTTAGATTAGTAAGAAAGATACCTTTCATAGCTAGTGATGTTGCTCATGAAACTCATTGCCTTCACGTGTAAAAATGTAAAAGACGAAACAGATTGAGCGGCATTTTGTACGTACGTCTTGTAGTTCGGTGCATAGAGCCAAGCATTTCTTTGCAGGAGTTCCATGAATCGATTCTGAGTGAATTTGGGAATGTTATAACAAATTAGAGCAAAATTTTTCAAACAAAATAAAATAAAATAACATAACTGCTTTTATTTTTAACATTGATGCCACTTTCTGCCATTTCTCGAACTTCTATAGATTGTTAGAAGAATTTGCGTTTGAATTCTCATAAAGAATCGGATTTTCCTTTACAATTTGAATCAGTTTGCTTTCCAAAAAAATATTTTCATAAATGTCCATAATTACAATAGATTGCCTTTAAAAATGATATCATAACATACAATTAACAAAGAGACTCTTGGAAACATAAACCTGTAGTACAAAATAGGTTCTTACCTTAAAAGACAAAGTAGATAAATCTCAGGATGTATCTCAAATCTCAAATCTAACCTAACACACACAAGTCCGCACAGTTAGAAACCCTCCAATGATAACTTAAGATTTGAATAAAAAAGATTTTTGGTTATACAGCTTATAATCGCGAAATGATTTCTACGCACTAAGGGCAAAGGTCCAAAAACGCACGAGCGAGACCCACATCGAGGGACTAAATAAACGACGCCAGACGAAGATAAGCCTGTTTTTTGAGAGAAGTGCGTAGTACTAATATTTTGCAATCAAGAATTATCTGACACAAACCGAGTGTTTATTTTGGCCCATACAACATACATACTAACAGATTCCGAACCCGGAAGAAACTGGTTTCTTACTCAAAAATTTTTGCCAACCAAGTTATAGTTTTAACATTAGCTTCAAACCAAGAACTTATGAATAAAAGTGACTTCGTGTCGAATCCGGTCTCTATCCAAATAATGATTGCTAGAAAACCCTTTAGAGGAAAATCAGGTCAGAAGTAGGTGGAGCTACGATGTCAAAGCGGGAGGCGTCTTCTTCACGTGAGCTAAAAAAAGCTAAAGAAGACACTTGAATCTATTTTAGCGAGGCATTAGGATTCGGTTCTAACAAAAATGTGAACTAAAGTCGAAATTTAGGTGAATTGGAGGAAGAAACAATCATAGGTCACACGCAGTCTAATGACACAACTAGTTCACCTACAATTCTGAACTTTAGTAAATTTCAAACTAAAAAGTATCCGAGTGAAAAGTTCAAATAGTGTAAGAGGAATTCAACAAGGAAATAGCATACCTACACCCCTTTGGAAATTAAGTTGTCGTGCGCAGTTACTACTAAAACAGTAAGCTACACAAATTCTTTAATCAAAGCTTAAAATTCAAAAGCCTAAGCATGTATCCAACACACATACCCCCCACATTCCTCTCACTAAATTTTTCGATCTATTTGCTTTCAGAGGTTTTAGAAAATAAATTCCAAAAACTAGAAATTATATTAGCTGAAAAATTGAACCCTCAGATACAAACAGCTGAAACTCCTGTTACGGATTTGCAATCAGCTAATATGGCAGGAAATCAATTGTATAATGGACCGGCAATGTTTTCTTGGGCAGTGGGAGATCAGTATTTAAACCCCATATTCACGCGAAATAATCTGCAACGCTGTTATGCTTGCAGGCAAAAAGGTTATATCGCACAAAACTGTGTCCAGTCGACCTACTTCAGATGTAGAAGGCAAAGTCATTTGTCTAGATCATGCTCAGCTCAAAATTTTTGTTCTATTCACAATTCTACAACTCATAGCACTCAAGAGTGTATGCAGGCGCAAAATCAGGGTAATAATATACAACAATGGTGTACGTTCCACAGTACCCATAGTACCGAAAACTGCGTTGCAAAAAACTTCTTAAAAAGGAATGGGCAGCGTCCAAAAAATCTTCTGACAAGGAAATTATTTTTAGCCCCAATTGAAGATTCAGGGAAACTTCAGATAGTAAACCTCAATATCATTCCCGAGGAATTTAAAAACCAGTCATTTTCACTATATCAATCGGTACAGGACACTTGCTTTTAGTTCAATGCATAATTAATAAAAAAAAAGCCATTAAAAGTTTTACTAGACACAGGTGCTTCTGTTAGCATTATCTCATCCAAATTCACTGAACCTTCCTATGTCTACCAATTAGGCCAAGTTACATTAAGTCGTTTAGGAGGTCAACCAATTGAACCGGCAGGTATTTCATCGGTTTTAATTGAAGTAGGAAATGAGAAGTTTCGTCATTCAATGCTCGTCGTAAAGAAACTTGAATTCAAGGCATTAATCGGCAATGATTTTTTTGAGAAAGGCATTGACTATGCGACTAATACGATGATATTTAGAAAAATCTAAAATTTCAATGCTTCTGATTGAAAAAATGCAGAAACACTTAAGAACGACAAAATTTATTCAGACGATATTAGACCTTCACACAGAAGACGGTCAAATTGAAAAGGACACAGAGACCCTTAAGACAGCTAATTTTTTTATGCAGACTATATCAGACTTGGGTACGGAAGACGAGATCGAAAATGACAGAGAAGCACAAACCAGAGCTAACAGAAAATTTACAAAGGTCAAAATAACGCTAACGAATCTGTCGACAAATCCGGCGATTAACGCACTTGACTCGGTCAAATTTGACAATCTATACCGCAATCTGAGTAGGAGTGATGACAGTCTAAATAAACTTCTTCAATCCAACGAAAGTTACAACAAAGTGAAGGATTTCAGAGCAAATAGGAAACCTTCTGCAGAAAAGACAAAGCGATTACCTTCAACAGGAATGACGGAGAAGTTACCTTCTGCAGAAATGACAAATAATAAATTATTTTCTGCAAAAATGACAAAAGACATGGAAATTGGTGACAGTTATATTTTGGACTTTAGCTCACGAGACTTTGACGAAAACACAAACAAAACTTTTCAATCATATCATGGGGTATCGAATTTCCAATCTCAAAAAATCAATCAATTCATAGATGCATTACATCTCTTAAAAGCTAAAGAGCAAAATCCTAAGGAAACCAAGACAGACTCCGAAAGGGATTCAATTTTAATTCCAGAGCATATTGCGATTGACGAAACTAATTCAAATTTCTACATAAACCAGTTACCTGAAAACCTTTACAGTGCCCACTTAAAGTTATTCCACTCACGTATAAATTTTGAATTTACAGGAGCCCAACAAGCAGAACTAAAAGAATTATTGACCGAGCCTAGTAAATTTCAATTAAAATTTCAACTTTGGGTGTTCAAAAAATGAAAAGTTAGAATTTTTTTAACTGGACTAGAGCTCTACATAATAAAGGGACATCATAATTTTTTTAAAAATTACAATTTTTTACGAACTAAAGTCCAGAATTGTATAATTTTTTGAGATATTATTAGAAAATTGACTAGTAAATTTCAATTAAAATTTCAACTTCAGGTTTTCAGAAAATAAAAAGTTAGAATTTTTTGAACTCAACTAGAACTGCGCATAAGGAAGGGGTATCACAATCTTTTTCGTAAAAGGAATTAGAATGCTTCACAGACAGGAGCCCACAAACTTAATCTCCTTATGCAGGGTACTATATGTAACTACCAAATTTTCTTACTTTAAATGAATTATTTTTATGCTCTCCCAATTAAAAGTCATTATAGTCTAATTAAGGAACAAAAATCAGTTAAGCAGGGGCAGTTATTTTACTTTTACCATAAGAAGCGAATTTTAATGACCTAAAACTAAAACTAAATTCAACAATTCAAAATTTGTCAACCCTACATTTGATACTACCAAATAAACTACATCAATTCTTGTCACAAACCAATATTTTAACGTCTACTATATCACTAGGGCATGACTTTACACTGCAAACGACTAAGAACAACTAATCATATTTACACCAAAAAATATGCCTGTCATAGCTGTCTACAGGAAACGGGATAGAATTGCCGCAGAGACCCCATTTTGTATGATGTCCAATAGAAACCGCTTGTGTAAACAGACAATAAAGTGTACGTTTAACAAAATCAAAATATTATCAAAATCGGCCTTCCATGGTGGGGTGCCTCCGCCATTTGTGATTTTTACGAATCATTGAGTGGTAACAGTAATAACTCTATTCCTTTAGAAACACGTACTTTAACTTTTCTCAGCTACCTACTGTCTGGTAGCTTTCAGTACACTTTCGGCACGTTAAGTGGAGTCGCGCAAACAAGTGTTTCACGAATAATTGAAAGTTTTCTTCTAATTACACTATACAATATTCGAGGGACAACATTGTTTTTCCTAATTCTACGGCAGACAAGGCTTCGAATATCATCAAGTTTTACGAGTTATCAAAACGTAGACTAAAAGGAATTATTGGTGTCGTAGATGGAACGCATATTCCTATTCGTGCTCCTTTCATCGATGAGTTTGCATACGTTAACCGAAAGCGGTACCACTCTATAAACTGCCAAATTGTTGCGAACCACGATTATTACATCACAGACGTCACGGCCCAGTGGCCAGGAAGTTCTCACGACAGTTATATTTGGAAACACAGCAGCGTACGAGAACGTTTGAAAAACGGAGAACTTGGGGACGGATACTTTCTAGGTAAAGAACCACCTAAAAACAAGCAAAAACGCTGTGCGCTGACACTTTGGTGCACTGACACTAGCGTTCTGCTTATTTTATTTTAGGTGATTCTGGTTACCCGCTTGAACCTTGGCTGCTTACCCCTTATCTAGAGCCAGTAGTTGAAGATTACCAAAAAAGGTACAATAGTGCGTTAAAAACGACCAGAAGTGTGGTAGAAAGGGCAATTGGTAACTGGAAGAGCCGTTTTCGATCTATGTGCAAGTGAGACTCGATTTACTAAATAAAAGTTTATTCAATTTACAAATTATAACTCGAGTAACTTATTTATTTTGTTAGAACAGGTGAAATATCTTGCTACGAGCCTGGGAAAGTCTGCAAGTTGATAGTTGCGAGCATTGTTCTTCACAATTTCTGCAACAAAAAAGAAATACCGTTGACCTACGAGGACGAGCATTTTAGAGATAACATTTTGATTCCGCTGGAAAATCAGTTGGAAGAGGAGCTAACAGCAATAGAGTTTACACAAATTTCACAACAGACACGTGAAGTAATAGCTAGAGCAATATAGGTAAGGTCGTTCGTTAGGTCAGTGCCTGCCTTAAGGTCAGCGCCTCACGGTCAGCGCCTTAAAGCGTATTGCCAGAAATTAAAAAAATTGTAGAATTATGAGCCTATTTATACTACAATAGGAACATTTCTACCGCATTCTTTTCGGATCTAGAGGTACAAGTATTAGTAGACATGTGTGCCAAGTACTCGGAATTGCTGCTACGAACATTTACTGGTGCTGCCGGGGCTGCTTTGAAAAAAAAGTAGTGGAACGAAATTTTGGAAGCCGTGAACGCAGTCGGCAACCAAAATCGAACAATGGATCAAGTGAAGAAGAAAGTGAAGAACATGAGGACCAAGGTTAAACAGAAAGCTTCGTCAAACTCAAAGTCCTTTCGCAAAACCGGTGGTGGATCCATAGAAGAGGATGAGTTAGATGAGACGGAAGCAAAATTAGTTACGACATTGTCATCGCATGAAATTAACGGGATTCCTGGAGACATAGACGTACATTCTCGGTTTGCAACCGTAGGTCGTTCAACACCAAACACTCAAATCACCAGCGATGGAGACAACTTTAAAGTTAATTTTATAACCCAAATTATTTGTCTTTTGCTTCAAGTTATTATGGTACAGATGCGACGGTGAACGTCAGCGTAGGTGATGGCGCTGACCAATTTGGCACTGACCAATCACCAGAGATAGACGACTCTGTTTCGCTATTTATGAACCAACCTACGGCCCCGACTTCAACCAGAGGAATTCCGATTTGTACTACTCCTCATACTTTAATCAAAAGGAAACACGCCACGAAGAGTAAGTTCGAAAGTGGACCTCAAGCCAAGATAATGCGGGAGCAGGTCAACGAGGTTCGTGACCAAGTAGAGACATATAAGCGAATTGAGCAAGTCCTAGTAGAGATTCGAAATACTGAAAAGGCAAAACTATGCGCAATGCAAGGTAATATCTTTGGACTTAGCTCTCATCGCAGGAGACTTCCTGTAAGGAGGTAAAGCTGGTGGCACACCTTCGCACTCTATCACATGAAAAGTCCAATCTGTACTATCAATTTCCCCATCTTCTCGTACCACTGTAGGAAACTTTTTAAGTAAAGCCTGTATCTCAGGCTGAGTTTCACTTTCATTAATTTTAGTCTCTGGTAAAGCTATTGCAAATAGTGCTGACCCAGTTGTACTGGTTGCTGAAGCCAATTTGAATCTTTGGCTAGAATTTTCCGCGAACCAATACTCCTTTGCCTTCAAATGTAACACTATGTTACATTTTACCAGAGAATCCGCAACAAGTACACATGGTACAGGTAACGAATCTACAACAAAAAACTTGAATCTAATTGTTTTTTCACCAATCTTTATGTAAACAAACGAGTAACCACTTAACAACATTTTGTTTCTATTCATGGTTGTACTCGACTTCTGGGTTACTGGGACTACAATTGACTTTAACTTTGTACATAAACTTCTCTCAATTAAGGAAGGAATACACCCTGAATCTAAAATAGCCAAGAACATTGACTTTCGATTATTAATATTTACGAATGGTATAACTTCGTCCTTTACTTGTAATAATGTTAGGTGAATGAGGGACGAACACTCATTCCCCGTTGACCATTTAACTGATTCTGGGCTTGGTTTGTAGTTTCTTGACCACTGTTTTCTGCGGTGCTAGAAGCCTGTGCGCAGGCATCACCGCTAAAAGCTGCCAAAGCCACACCTGTGACTGAAGGACGCTCAAACTGACGGTGACCATACCAGTTACACTTTTAACATTGTATGTCATCAAAATGAGTTTATCTCTGAGCAGCGAGAGTATTTCGACCACCACTACTACCAGCACTGTAATTGTTGTCTATATTTGAACCGCGACCTCGACCACCCCTAAAACTACCTCTGCCACGCTGATTACCACTGCCTTGAGCTTCTGAACCACCCTGAGCATGACGTTGGTCTTGGTTTGTACTGGTTGACGCGTTTTGACTTTGATTCGCTGGCTGGTCTTGACTTTGATTTGAGTCTTGACGATTTTGAGGATTGTCATGCCGGTAGCCATTACGATGGACTCTTCAGCGACTATTTTGAAATGAGCCAGTACCTCTAGCTGCTATTTTTACTACTACTTTCTACTACCACTACCACTCACTACCACTATACTAAACTAAACTAAACAAACTGTGAGATACCTCACAGTTAGTTTGATGTGGTTTCTCCCATCAAATGTGGTCTAGCCAATTAGTGGTTACCGCAAGACTACGTGACAGGAGACACGCGCCTTTTGCACACGGCACTAATCTGGTTAACCAATTACGATTAACGGACACTTAGCAACACGATATTTTCTAGGTATAAAT
>JABASK010000805.1:0-11868 GCA_019776465.1 Rambutanura hunanensis | reverse complement strand
GCAACTTGGTTGGAAAAAGCTTTAAAACCTCAAATCCCTAGTTCTCATTAGCAAAAAAAAAAAAGTTTGATAATCTTTAACTTAAGTTTTATAAAATTACAATGCGACTTACGTCAAAAGTTGTCTTCATCAAGAAAGAGATCATTGGGGGAATTTTGTCCAAGAGTGATATCTTTCACTTTGTTGAACAAAGTCCAAGAAATTCAAACTTTTGAAACTCAGATTATTTTCTAACCTCTTCAAAACTTATGGGTTGAGGGATAGTAAAAGTCATCTTCAAATTAAAGCGTCACTTTTGCACCCATCCTGGCCTTAATAGTCTTTCTTTCCTATAGATAAACGCTGTGGACTTTCACCCTCCTCAACTTCAAGGGTCATTGACCGCTGCTACCAAGTAGAGAATTCTCACCAAGTTGAAGTTTCCTCTAAATTGTATTGTCACATAGTTGATGTTACACTTACTCACATCAAACTTCAAACCCCTCCCCCCTTTCTGTTCAACCGAGAAAATGCAGATGTTGACTTTCATGGAAAGTGAAAAAAAAAGTTTAAAAAACTTTTAACATGAACAGTTGTTCCATTTCCTTGTCTCAACTTTCTCAACCACTACTATTCTCTAACTTTCTCTAGGATTTCGTCATATAGCCTTTCCTCCTGATGGTGAACCTATATACTTTTCTGAAAAAGAAGATTTCAGATTACAAATTTGTGCCCGCAAGATATATTTGTGACATTTCCAGGAAAATTTTAACAATTACTTTACTACTTCCAGACTCAAAGTATAAGAAGTTGAAGGTTGATGGCTCCAATTTGTAGGTAAAAGGGCCTAGCGTCCTTTACCTTAATTTAGAGAATAGCCTGAGGGGTTTTCTCAAGAAAGACACCAACCTTACGAACATTTTCTATTAAATGAAATGTTTTTAGCGTTACATGAAGATTTCCTACAATTTGTATAACGTTTAATGGTAATCACTTTGTCGTATCTTCCAGACACGCAGTGCGTCGTCTTGTAAAATCCTACCGAAAGACAAAGCCCTCAAACTTTGTTAAAATAAGGAAAGCATCACAAATCCTTCTATCCCACTTAATCTTCCATTAAGAAAGCTTCTTTAACCGAGTTGGTGTCCTTGGATTCTGAAAAAAAAACTTAATTTTGTATTAATATTTTAATAAAAACATACTTTCTATAAAAATTAGTCATGTTTCAAAAAGTTCAGGAGGCGCACGTCAAGTCAGAAATCTACTCGATAAATTTTGAGGAAAAAAATTTTACTTCCTGTTTCCCAAAATTTCAAATGACTTTTGCACAAAGGTAGGAAAAAACTTTTGAGGGTTTGCGTCGATAATAGAATTACGGATTTTGTCCATACAAATGAGTCTCCAAGGATTTCAAGTCTATTAGGACCCATTTCTCTTTTATTCGGTGCCGTTTCGATGAATTCGAACAGAAAGAACATAGTCGAGTCTACAACTTTCCTCAACATGTTGTGAAAAGCTTTTAAAATTTTCTAAAAACATTTTGAACACCGCTACTATAGAAAGGAATTGATAATTGGCAGGAAAAGTTTCCTTTGTCGTAATATCACTTCGTAGTCCTTAGTTTTCAACTTTACCTTACGACAAAATCAATTTCTAAAGTTAGAATATTATTGAGAACTCCAGAGAATCCTAAGGGCTTAATACATTTTGAGACTTTAGAATTCTAGAACTTGGTTCTTCTAAAATCCTTGTGACGTGAGAAACACATGCAGTATAATTAAGAACCATCATCAGCATTCCAAATCTCGTCGAAATTAGTTAAACATGAGAATTCTGAACGGAAGTTGGAGGCGATAATGATAACGTCTTCTACTATATACCACCAGGTTTTGAGACCATTTTAATTATTACAGGAAATATGAGCATTAAATGAAAATTAAGTTCGTAAATGATTTTCGAGAAAAGTTTAGGAAATGGTTGGAGTTTTAGCGGAAAAACTTACGAGATTTGAAGTTCCGCGGGGTAGAATTTTAGTCATTAGCCTCTTTTTTACTTTAATGACGATATACGCAATTGGATGAAGAAAAGAAAGAAGTTGATGGTAGAGAAAGTTAGTTGGGCAAGGAAGGTGACAGGCTTCCGGGTTTTGTTTGAGCCAATTCTGTGGTTATTTGGTCCCTGCTGCGTTTTATACTCAAACTTTTCTACGCTAAGGGTTCCTTAATGCGTAGCATCTATCAACGCCCGTGTTGGATTTAATATCACCTTAGATTCATCAAGGCCCGAGGAAAGTAAGATGACAGGTCTAGATAAGGATCGCTGATTCTTTAGCCCATTTCCGCTCATCGACTCTACAAAGTTCCCAAGCACTTTTTTGAATCTGTGCCAAACCGGAGGTAAAAGTGATTTTGTAGTAAACTGCGAAATTGTTTGAAATTTATTCGAATGAAAATTATATGTACAGATTTGTGTACGTGATTTGAGCTAAACTCAAGAGCCTCTGCCTAGTAGCTGAAGTGTATTTTGTTGACAATCTGAACAAAACGAACAACAAAATATAAAATATATAGAAAAATACTAGTTTTTCTTGTTACATTTACTCGATGCCTGAAAACGGCGCTTGACTTGTTTATTTTTCTGTACAAAGTATTAGAAGAAATGAGAAGAATAATAGAACGACGAGAACGGTTGGTATGTTGGAATCTAAAGTCCGTTCTATGGACATGGTTGGCTAACAACGATTTCCTTGGTCCGTCTGAAATAATAACGGGTTGAAATAATAGAAAATTCTGGAGTTGACATTTTTTCAATTTTTAAAAATATACTTTTGCTATCCAACTCTGGTAGTAGGAATATTGAACGTTTCAAAATGAATCTGGTAGAAATCTGAAATTTTTAGTTCTCTAAATAAATGCCCCCACCAAAAACAAAAACGAAGATAAATTATTTAGAAGGAAAAGTGGATTGAATTTATAAAATTTATAAATAATATTTATAATATAAACGTATACTGAAGAAATTATTGTACAAGGCTATTTGGCTACTTCACACTAGGATAATTACTTACAGATTCGTTAGTTTCAATCACAGCACATAAAATTTCCAGCATAGTAAGAATATAATATGTAATATGTATTCGTGTAAACGTGTTTTCGATGTTCTTAAATTGTTTAAAATTTTCTGGCTAAACCAATTTACCTGTTCAGTAACCAAGTTAAGTAAGTAAGTTAAAGCCTGCATATTGAAAGTTTCAATTATGAAACTTTCAGTCTCTCACAAACAGTATGCAGTACTTTCACGTCACCTAGAAAGTGCTAGAAAAGGGCGTAGGCTGCCATCTCCTGAGCGCGAAGTAAGCATTACTTCGAGCGCGAAAGCCCTTACTTCAAATTAATTGTTGAAACTTAATAATAATACATGCAAATTAAACTCATAAATAAATCAAACTAAACCATAAACAACAAAACACAAACTGGTGTCAAATGTAACTGGAGAAACACGAAGGACTTGAGGACTTGACCAGTAGTAGTGCAATAACCGTCAAAAAGTATCTTGGGTGATATCTGCTAAGGCTACGTACTATTAATTTTTGGTGATTGTTATCGATCATTGGCCTATTTTTCAGTCATCGGCGGCTAAACTAGCTTCGTTATTTCTAAAGGTAAGTTTAATTTTCGTATCGAAGAAGAAAATCGTAATTAATAACTGATATGTCCATTTCGAAAACATATACCACCCAGTTAGCAGTTGACTTACTTCCAATGTTTGATATAACAACGTAGAAATGTGTATCGTTTGCGATTGCAAAGATATCGTGCTTATTTCGAGTTAATTAACGGGTAGTTAGTACCAACCAAGGGCGAAGCAACAGAGCATTCTGAGGGCCATATCTACATTTCTTACTTAGCACTAAGGGTTAGCAACATGGATTTTTGTTCCTTCCCCACAACTTCGTTTAGGTTAGGCCATTCAACAAAATATTGTTTTGCCTTTACACTTTACCGGTACAATTCTGTTACCTTTTGCCTTATTCGGCACAATACCTAATTGCGCATATGAGGCGGCCATTGTAGTAACCGCGTGGCGTTGATCGAGCAGTCTATACTCGTAGTCGTAATGGTTGCTAAATCCGTAGATTCACTTGTTCATGCCATGCTTAACAAGTATACGTGGTCTCTGATTACTTAATGCTGAAATCCTGACGTTATTTTTCGTGATTTGATTTCAGCTGACTCCGTGGAAAGGTGGTAATTGAGGAAACAGAGTGCTTACGCAAAAGTATTATTCGCCGACGGAGTACTGAAATCAAATCATGGCACATGCGGTTCCTTCTACTTCTTTTCATGAGGGTTCGAATCTGAAATCAAAGTTTTCACAACAGTTGATGGGGCTAGTATCAAGTTTCCCTCAGTATGAAGATCCGCGTAGTCTTGAAATGGCTTTGAACCATGTTCCTGTAGAGACTTTGACACAAATTGCAACAGCGAAACAGAGTAGTTGTGCAGATGCAGGGTGTTTGGATGACGACTCGGATACGACAAGGGATCTTCTTTTGCTAGAATTGCTACGATGGTTTAAAGAAGAGTTCTTTACCTGGACAGACAAACCGGAATG
Source organism: Rambutanura hunanensis (assembly GCA_019776465.1). Classification (NCBI taxonomy): domain Eukaryota; kingdom Metazoa; phylum Arthropoda; class Collembola; order Poduromorpha; family Neanuridae; genus Rambutanura; species Rambutanura hunanensis. Next base: position 7,275 of record JABASK010000805.1, on the reverse strand, counting down.
CCCACGATGTTCTAGGTCTACTGAGGTTACTGCCTGTGGTATTGGCAGTCCAACTCCTGAAGAGCGCAGGAAATCGGCTTCTCTGGTAGAGTTATACACGTGTGCCTGTTCGCCAGTAGTGCCACCCGATGGTGTTCAACAAACTATACGGTTCCCCAGATACAACGATCCTACTGTTCTTCTAGAAACTAGGACAGGACGATGTGGAGAGTGGGCTAATTGTTTCACTTTAATCTGTATTGCTATGGGCTTTGAAACTCGATATGTGACCGATTGGACGGATCACGTATGGGTTGAAGTTTTTTCTTTCGCACAAAATCGTTGGTTGCATTGTGACCCCTGTGAAAACAAATGCGATACGCCGCTAATGTATGAACTTGGATGGGGGAAGAAGCTCTCGTATATCATTGCAATTTCAAATGATGATATTCAAGACGTAACTTGGAGGTATTCTCATAGCAATAATCACGCTGCCGTCAGGAACCGTCGAAATTTAGTGAGTGAGAGTTGGTTGCTCGAGACTCTGTTACGACTTCGTAAACAGCGTCAGCGACAGTGCACGACTCTACGCCTTCAAGAACTAGAGGAGAGACTTGTAAAAGAACTTATTGAGTTCATGACGCCGACGAAGGTTGACGTAAACAAGGATGAACTAGGTGGAAGAGAATCAGGGTCACTGGCTTGGAGATTGGCAAGACAAGAAATCCGTGCAGATGAAGTGTCGCAAGGACGGGATGCCAAGACGAGTTCTCCATTTACTTGGAAAATTACTCCAGAGGTTGTTACAAAGTTTGGGAAAATTTTGGAATTCTTTTACGACTCGGTCGCAGATGAATACTTTCTTGGTCGCGAGAAGGACAAGCTTCATCGTCGTAATGGCTGGAATGCTGCATTATTTGAGGTCGAGAACACTGCAAGAAAAGTGGAAAAAGACTGGAAAATGGTCTATTTGGCAAGAGAAGGTCAGGAAACACTTCAAACCAATTTGCAGTACTATTGCAGAAATGCTGGGATTTAGTGATGCCACTTTGTTGCTTGAAAATTTTTTAAAAGAAAAATGAGAAAATCAAAAAAAGACGTATCTTTTTGTTCCCCAAAAAAGAATCGTGTTCGGGAGATACAATTCTAGAACTACTAGAAACTAGAAACAAAATGACGTCCTAATTTGAGCATTTCTGACATAACTCTGGTTTTTTCTCCGACAAAATCATTGCTAAGTTCTGTACTAGTGATATTTTTTTGGACGACTACTTACTTCTATATTTCACTAATACTAACAGAGAACAATGGGAAAGAGCCAGGAAAACTGTCATGGAAGTTTGAGATTATTGATAAGGATAATCGACTCTTACTACACTCCGTCTTTGCTAAGTTCTGTACTAGTGATATTTTTTTGGACGACTACTTACTTCTATATTTCACTAATACTAACAGAGAACAATGGGAAAGAGCCAGGAAAACTTTCATGGAAGTTTGAGATTATTGATAAGGATAATCGACTCTTACTACACTCCGTCCAACTTCAAATCCCATGTAGTGCTCACCATTCCACGGCATCCATCTTAATTGAACTTGTTACAAGTACAGGAGTTCGGAAAGCACTTCCAGGTACTACAGAATCTAGGGTTCCTATTTGCTAAAGTTCGAACAGCTCGAATTAAACTAATTGCATTGCATTCATTCCTGCCAATTTCACGTTGTTGCAGCTTCAGCCTTTGACAATGGAATGTTCAAGTTCAGTTTCCGACTAAAGCCTGAGGTTCGTTGGTTTTTGATCACTTGTACTCTAAGCGGAGGCGAAGGCTCAATTTCATACCAACAAGCGCAGTTATTCCGGGAATCCACGAACCAAACACGAGAAGACGCTAGTAATAGTCCATTATATCCTCCTTTCATTACCCTAACAATGACTGAATTACCTGATTTGTGATTTCGATAAAACAATATTTTAATTCGAATTAAATCATGAGAATATGCTGTGCTGCAACAGTAGCAATCTGCAATCGATCATTCAGGTTTGTTTCAAGCAAGTTCTTGACCCCTAGTAACTAGGGCAGAGTAGAGATCGACGAGTCTATTTGTAGTAGCGGAACTTATATACAATAGTTAAAATACGTTGGATTCCAGTGCCAAAATTGATCCAAGTAACGATCTAAAGGTTGGTCGATTTCTTGGAATGAGCTCCCAGCAAGGTAGCATTAGTTGAGTATAGACACCTTGTGGACATAAGTCAGGACACGGAAGTCGTACCCCTTTTTTAAGGAGATCCAGCATGTCGTCTACACTTACACTGCCGTTTTCACCACCGTTGGTAGCACCGAGTCCAGGTAGGAGAGGGTCGCCCCCGGTTGAAAATATTTCGAAAACTGTAACGCCATAGGACCAAATATCTGATTGCTCAGAAAATTTTCCGCCCTCAATGCTTTCTGGTGGGTACCTGAAAATAGTAATTCTACATTGGCAAAAAGTTCTAGATTCTGGAAAGAAATTCAAGTAAATGCGAACTCGATCGATATACTCTAAAAATGAAACTTGCCATACCATTTAATGGGGAAATGTCTTCTGGTGCGCAATGTGTAGCACTTGTCGTTGTCAGTAACTCGCGCAAGTCCAAAATCAGATATTTTCACTAAGTCATCATTTGCGACGAGTATATTTCGTGCTGCCAAATCACGGTGTACAATATTGTTTGAGCTTAAATAGTCCATACCCTACAGAAATGAATTATGTATGTGCTTATTATAACTATTTTGAAAGCTATATGCTTACCAATCACTAGTTAATTATTAATGAAGTTTGTTTAATGTAAGTACCTCCGCTACGTCTCGAGTAAACTTCAGCAGTTGACGGGAATTAGGTTTTCTGAGGCAATAAATTTTGAAGTATTCCAACAATGAACGCATTGGAAGGTGCTCCATAATTAGCAGAAGATCCGGTTCATAGACTACGCCTTTAACTTCAACAATGTTTGGATGACATAGTTTCTGCGAAAAAGGGGAATTTCGTCAATCATTGTTTTGCTAACAATTGCGAACAAATTCGATTTGCTGCTAAACAGATACCTGAAGAATTTCCAGTTCTCGTCGAAAATCCAAAGCAGCGTAGATCTAAGGAATCCCGCTTATCCTTCAACTTCTTGATTGCAATGCCTTCTTTGGATCCATCCGTTCTAACAATCTCTCCAAGAAAAACAGCACCGTAAAACCCCTGAAAAGATTTAACGTACTTTTAAAGTGGTAGTTTCCAACGGAACACTTGAGGGATTCCTGGTTGCATCAACCCATGTCTTCGTTCAAATATTTTTGCAAATTGGATTTTACCTGTCCAATCATAGCTCCCAGCGTCACCTGACTGTTTCTAAACTCGTAGATTCCAACCGCCGAGCTCAGCGAATAAACTGTTCCTATACTTCCATTTGTGTAGTCAGAAAAACCAGAAAGCAAATCAGGCGAAGGTGACCCATTCTGCGAAGACAAATTATAAATCGAGTCCTGACGGTCGTATTTACATTCAAATTTGCAGCGACGACGTAACGATAACGGCAACACAAAACATAAAAAGCAACAAAAACGAATAGACACATGTTAAAGTAAAAGCAAAAAAAAGGCAAAATGTTAAATGTTGCAATTTTTCTCACTGCATCCAGCCATGTTGCTTGTGTATTTCTACTAAGCTGTGATCCAGAGTGTACTGAAAGTTCCTGGATGAAGGTGCTCGCAGTTCCATCTGAATGGCTGTCGATATGGAAAGGATCCGATCCAAAAGTAGTCCAATTAAAATTTTCGGTGATATCCAAAGCACTAATGTTCGCAGAATTAGGTTGAGTTTCCACTTCGCTTGATGCAGGTGACACAAGACTGTAAGAATGAATTCTTTTTGATCCAATCACTAAAAGCGAAATAAAGAAGAATTCCAAATGGCATTGTAGTTGGTTTCTAAGGATTTAACAATATGGCAAAAGTAGAAGTCTTCACAGAAAAGTCATGTAAAACATTACTTACTCTGATACAATATTTGATGAATATCTCGAACAATTGCCTGAGGTCGTTTCCTAGTATCAGGAATTTGAGACCAACATTCAGAAATTATACGGTGGATAGCAGGTGGACAATGTTCGGGACGAGGTAGGCGCCAGCCCGAGAGATATTTCTAGGAACATGAAGTTGAATATTTAGTTTGTACTTACAACTTGTTACTTGTAGTAACAACGTTATTCGCAACCTTCGAAGATATTTGCTTCGAATAACATTGTTGTAGTAATTATGCCTGAAGTTCCATTTCATTTTGTAAGCAGTCATTCAGTAAGCAGCGAATTCCATAGGCAGTTTTACGTAACTGCTTAATTTTTAAAATATTTAGATTTGATTTACTGCTTGCGCGAAATTAAACGCTTGCGAAAGTTACCTACTTACAAAATTGCGTTAGGAGATTAAGTGCAAACTTAGCAAACTCGTTTTGCGAAATCCTAGATGCTTGTCATTGTCTTACAGTTTTAAAAGCTGAATACTGAATATCTGCAGGTGGTTTAGCTCCATACGAAAATACTTCCCACAGCGTTGTCCCGTACTGCCCATACATCGGTAGTAACAAATTTCTTGGCAAGTCCAGGAATTTCAAAGAACTCTGGTGGTATCCAATGAATGCTAGATCTGAAGTATTTGAAAAGTATTAAGAAACCTTTAGGTCCGTAACTGACTACAGAAGTGAGTGTCATTTACTCTATTTGAGTTGCATCCGATATACTAGGATCAGATAGCTTCACAATGAGTCCATCATCACTGCGATCAAAAACAAGGACGTTGTGGCATCGGATATTTCCGTGAACAATTTCGTGATCTTCCTAAAATCCCAAATTCATAAAAAAATTTACAAATTATTGAAACCAATACAAGTTACGACTTACGAGAAACCACAAGGCTTTACTGATATGACTAGCAGCTTCTGTCAATTCCAACGTTGTAATGTTTGATTGGTGTAAATTTAAGTAAATGTCCAATGGTCCATATGGCATCCATTCCATTACAAGTGCCTGTGGATTTCCTAGTACGACACCTTTCATAGCCACCATACACTCGCTTTGCCAGTGCGCACATTGGCTGGCAACTTCGAGTAATTCCTGTATCAAAATTCTTTTTTTAAGTTAAGTGCTGACATTCAGGTCTTTATACAAAAAAAACGATTTTGAACGGAAACTTACCTTTGTATATTTCTCTTCATTCTCTTTCCTCAACAGTTTGATAGCTACGTTGACAGTTGTGACGCTATTCTGTTTCCACCTTGCCTGGATGACTTTACATAATTTTCCCTCAAATTCAAACTTTTGTCCTCGATAGATTTGCAGGCTTCTTGGCGTTATCACTTGTGGTGCAGGACATCCTCTGTCTACTGTTGAATCCAGTCTACTACTATGGGAAGTTTTCATTCCATGCAAGGGACGACAAAGGAGCAGTGGAGAATGATCTGAAAACAGTTCAATTTTCTTTGTAAATTCTGAATCTTTTAATCTGGTCGAGAAATTAAATGTAATGCCCAACTTAGGTACAACTAAAGTAATAAAAGGTTGTTAGTACTAACCGTATTCCGACGGCGGAAGACAATCTTTAATGAAGAATTCAGGCGTTGGATTTGAGATATAATGAGAGATCAGTTCTGTGACAGTAGAAAATTCTTTGGTTGTCTTATCCAATTTCAGTTTTCCATTTTCTGTTTGTGTCACTTCTCGGGTTAATGGTTGATTTCTAAGATTCAAGATGAGTTAGTTGACAACGTNGATTAGTTCCGTGACAGTAGAAAATTCTTTGGTTGTCTTATCCAATTTCAGTTTTCCATTTTCTGTTTGTGTCACTTCTCGGGTTAATGGTTGATTTCTAAGATTCAAGATGAGTTAGTTGACAACGTTATAGTAGTTAGAATTATTATTACAACGCTGCCGTCTCACTTATTCTCATGAATAAAATCAATTCCATATTCATCCAAACAGTTTGAACTCTGACGCAAAACAAACCATCCCTTCTTCGTGCTCGGATGCTTTGATAGTTTTTCGCATGAAAATCTAACGCTAAATGAAAAAAAAAACAAATTTAACTTAAAAGTCGCATTAGTAAATGTGATAGCGCTTAACTTACCCGACTGGTCCATGACATTTCATGAGTCGTAATTTTGTCAGGGAAGGAGTAAAGACATCTTTGCATAAATTAAAAGTCCATTTCTCAGTAAGTCGGTAGTAGCCGTCTAAAAGTGACACAAACGAATTGGCAATAACTAGGGATTTAATACTTGAGGCATATCGGGATTCCATTCTTTCTAGAGATTTCTACAGTACAGTCTTCTCGCATTGAAATGAAACAGAGTTCTTCAATTGTACACAGTTGATCCCACTAAAATACAAATGACACACATTTAGATTTCCGAAAAATTACCCGGATTGACATTGAGATGCTCACGTTTTCTTTCCCTGCATATGCCATGGAGATTCCGGGGCTATCATTATGCAATGGATCAACTCTAATAGTCGTTGGAAATTCTTCTCCTTTAAAAGCCATAGCAGTAAATTCTTCCGTCAAGTAACTGGAAGATATTACTTCGACATGGCTTACGTACTGCTCCTTAATATATTTGACGCTAATGTTTTGAATCCGAGAACTGTCGGGTAGCATTTTTTTAACTTCGTCCTGTAGAGTATTCTTGACCTTGGTGAGAACGAGAATATTCTTGTTGCAAATGCATTTAGGTACAAATTCTTGACAATTTTTTAAAACGTCTTCTAGACTTCGTTTTTCTTCAACGATTGCTCGTACCATATCTGTAGCGCAGAGCCCTAGAGCCTGACAAATTCAGAAAACTTTGTAATTGCTAATTGATACAAAAGAATACTCTATTGTTCAACAGGAAGGTTTTCTAAAAAAAAAAAAAGTCAATGATACCTGTGGTTTGTATTTAGCTTGACGGAACTCAAAAATTTGATCACATAGAAAGTCGTGTCGAATTTGATGAAAAATGTAGTCACCTATAAGAACCATAGCCATGATAGCTTTCTTTTACAACGAATATTTTGTCACTAACAGCTTGCCATGTGGGTCTTATCTTACCAGCATGTTCATCCAGACGACTGAAGCTAATAAGCGAAGAAAGTCTGAATCTCATACGAAATTCAGTTTTGTAACTTTCCGTGGTACAGAACTCGTAATTTAGTGGTAACCAAGTTTTAATGTTTTTTTCAATAAGGCGAAGACCGAAAACATTAAGGCTAATTGGACGGAAATTCAAGTGCCTTGC
>JABASK010000804.1:0-11875 GCA_019776465.1 Rambutanura hunanensis | reverse complement strand
CTTTACGTGCAAGCCAATGATTCAGAAGAACTTTCTCTTGCAAACTGGAACGTAAAATATCATTTCACGGATTTAAATTTCAGTTTTCTTTGCTATCCTTTTTTTTATACTTCCATTTTAAAGTAGAAATGATGAAGAAAAAGGCACAGTACTTGTGGTATTTTATGGTTTCTAGTTTAGAAAGGAAAAACGGTTTTCCATACGGAAATCTCCTTTCTCTAGGGCTTGAATTCATTCATCGCATTACTTTTTACATTGTCTACTTTTATCTCATTTTTTCAGAAGATGACGAGGAGAAAGTTTTTTTTCTTTTCGCAGTAATTTTAGAGTTGTTGACGCTATAGTAACTTGCAGCCCCGCCTTCTTATACTGACTGAAGCGTTTTTAGTTGTCATTAATAAGCCCAGTAACAAAAACATTTACAGATATGCTGTATTTTATTTAATTAAGGCAAGGTGAACTACGCTTGTACTTTTGTACTTATTCTAGAAAATATGCACGTTTTCCTAACCATTTAGAGGATTTGAGGGGCAAGGCCTGGAGAATTATGCATGGTCATGCTAGGAGTCATTTAATCGATAGAACAATAAAATCAACAAAAGGGGAGTAATTTTTATGTCACCTAACAAGCAGAAATGGCGAGTTTTATTCTGCTGAGAAACCAACAAAGAAGGCATTTGTCAAAAATAATAACAGTCGAGGCAGAATTTGCAAAAACATACTTTTGCAAAAAAATGAATCTAGAAGGAATTTGATGGATATAACGCTAGAATCTGCGAAATACTAAAGTGAACACACGCCTTTAATTTGAATTTAAAAATAGTAAGCAGTTTTTACGAAAATTAGGTTAACCCCTAATTCCCCGAGAACATCATTCAATCCCGCGAATCCGTATTCTCTGTAAAGAAGTGGCAGAGGATTAAAATTCAATGAATGTGCCAGACGTGTAGATCATCTCAATCAGTATTATACCGTGCAATAGGCCGCTTACAATAATACTTAATGTAGGATTTTGTTTTACCACATGATATGAACTTATGATTAATGAAGAATGATTAATGAAATTATTGAATTAATCCGTATGTTTCAGTCAACACATGTTCTAAGCAGCAAAACCTTCGCATACCGCAAAAATTTCAAAATTTATTGCACTTCTCGCCCAAAACCGCAAATGAACACGTACTGCGGCATCGTCTTTCGAAAATTTATGGTAACGTGTGCTAGTTATAAAAACAGTTTTAGTTTCCAATATTCACTACTAACTTTTCTCACTTTGAAACCACCAAATTCTGAAAATCAAATTCTGTTGTAATAAACTTCAACTCAAAAGCTAAACTTTATTTTCTTTTCACGCAGGCAGGCAGTTCGTGAATAAGAAAAAAATTTCACTCTCTCGCTTAAATTTTCTAGAACACTCGAAGTTTAAAACTTAGAAAGTATAATTCCTAAGAGGATTCGCTTGGCACACAAAAACATAAGTCAAAAAACGTAATAACCTCTTTCTTTACTTATAATTGCTCAACCAAGACTCTACACCGGATTTAAATTGTCTAGAAAAAGTTCAGTGTGCCAAGTCTAAATTGCCATTTTCTTCTGCTCATGAAAGATGGAACAACCCATTTCCATTGAAGTCTTGAAAATTATTGTCAAAAAAGGCAAGTCTTGAACAGGAAATGACACAATTCTTGCAATTTGAAACGAGAAACCCCATTGTCTCTTACTTTCAAGAGAACAAAGCACATCGATCTACACTGATAAAACAAGATATTGTAACTCAGGAAGGAGATGCTTCATAAAGTTTAGGTGGAGATAATGGCGCGAATCGTTGGCAAAACTCATGTTTTCAAAATGAGCAGACGGGGCAAAATGTCGAACTCGTGTTTCTGCTCCTTTTCACCACAACGCCTCGGCAGAAGAAAGTATCCTCGAAGTGCAACGTGCAAGATGAGAACAATCATGTTCAATTGGTTTCTTGGAAAATGAACTCAAAACATGACTTTTATTCTTGTCATGTTTTGCAATTTCATATTCTACTCAGATTTAATTTTTCTAATACTACTGCTAGACGTCGTTTCTAAATTCGAACGGTCTTCCCTTGACGAAAGATTAATTAATTCCGATGGCTACAGGCTGTTGTTTCTGCTAGTTTTAGTAAGTTATAAATCGATTGGCGCGACGACAAATGCCTTGAAGTAAATGGAGATTACGGAAAAATGTCGGTGTAAAAAGGTAACTGCAAAAGTGTAGAATTTGGAAGAGTTAGGCAACTTAGCTGTATGAACATGTGAACCAGTTTTCTGTTCGAATTTTAAATAACCTAACATAATCCAACCTAAACCTAAAGAAGAGCTATTTGTTAGGATTAGGTTAGGTTAACGTGAGCCCTAACTCAATCAATGGCATATTACGCTATCCTACATCAATAAACGTGTTTGCCATTTACCTGATATTACACTACCTAATGATTTGAAAATTGAAATTCTACCGTTTTCAAAAGCTAACGTAACGTTTGGCAGCGTCATATTTCTAACCTGTGTTAGTCGAAAATCTTAGTTTTTCAAAATCTGCGCTATTTTTTTGTCGCCTACATTTTTATACCTACGTTTTTCAATCTTCGTATTTGGTTCTACACGTTTTCTTTCTCTGCGTCATCGTCCGACAATTCAAGAACCTACCACCGCAAAATGAACTCCACAAGGCAAAAACTTATGAATAGAAAACTCCTCGCTTAATTAATTTTGGTTCACTAAACTTTCTCTTGAAAATTTAGTTCAGAGTTAATTGATATGACAACCCATTCATTCTTTTCTACAAAAGACTTTGCTCATGGACCAAAAGCAGCGTTGACCACAGACGCTAGAGCGGCTAATGACTGTCACCTACACAAACCGCACGAACCTAAACCTTTTAGGTTGACCTACTTGTGCAACGAGAAAAAAAGCAATTTTAAGCAGAGATTTAAGTATAGGTTGTTGTAGACTAAAAATATTGATCTGTACAAGCGTAGATGTGCTAAAAGTCGCTAAAAACTTTCTCTTTCCTACTTTCTCAGAGATGAGTTGAATTCTGAAATTATTTGTTTCATAAAATAAAATCTTCGACTGAAGGGGAGGGTGCATATTCCCTGAAGGATGGGGCTACATCTGTCACCATTTGCCAAATTCACATAGCGATCCTAAAAGTTTTGAATTATATTATGTAGTTTGTCAGTAACTTGAAAATATATCACTTGTGAAAATTGAAGTATAGAAGTTAATTCAATTTTCTCATTCATCACAGTCTGATGTCCTGATTTTGAATCAAGTTTGAAACTTATTCGTCATCCATTCCAACTTACATGAAAACACTTTTAATTTTTAAGCGTCATGAAATTTGAAATCACCCAGGGAAAGTTTGATAATATTAAAGTAAATAGCTTGAGGCACAATGAAGCACGAAAATTCAATTTATCGTTTTTATAATTTAAAATTTACTTAATTCTAAAGCTTTTTTCCTTAACTTTTAGTTACAACAACCCGCAATTAAACGTTTTATTTCTGTAAACAATAAGGAGTGGAATTGTAGTCAAATAATTGGTCAAGTTGGCGAAAATACAACTAAATTGGGCGGTTAAAATAAATTTTAACCACAGGAATATAATTAGGTAACCTGATCTAATTAATTTCACCAATAGTGGTTATACTTTTTGGCATTTGAGAAGAATTTATTTTATATGTTACATAATTCTTATCTCATACTTTTTTTTCCAACTTGGTGCTCGTCTGAATGCACTCCAATTCCAACTTTCTAATAATTCGTCCTTTTTCAATTAAAACATATTGAAAAATGACGCCCGTAGATTCAATCGATATGATCTTCTGCGTAAACAACTGCTTAGTTTTCAACGTGTCAGTTTTCAATATGTCAATAAGTGGTCCTCGTATCAGGATACGTAAATATTGTTTTGTATTTTTTGATTTCAACCTTCCAAGATCAGATTTCATATTTTTTTGAAAATCTTTACGAGGGAGGCTGCATGTTGTTTTAAGCAAAAAAATGAAGGACTGTAAGTAAAAACACACCCTTTGGCCTTTATGTTTTATGTGTTCATGTCGATGCCGAGTTTGCTCATTCAAGAAAGGTGAAAGTTGACATGATTAATTTGCTTTAGAAAAAAACCGACTTTGCACTTTGCACTATTCTGCTAATCACATTTGCCCTTCACTCACATTGATTGCAAAAGTGGATTCAAGTCCAAAAGCGATTCAATGCCTAATAAAATACATGTCAAGTTCACAGATTTATTAAAAGTTGCAGTTTTTGAAAGCTTATTTTGAACTAATAAAAGACTCAAAATCGGGAAGCACTACTTTCATCGAAATTAGGAATTGTTGCACACAATTTGGTGACGTTAATGGAAATGGATGCAACGTTACTTGAGATTTATTTAAATCGTTCTAAAAGTACGCAAATGCATTCGAGTTAATCGTCAAAAGAAACTATAATATAATATAAACTAGATTCTAGCTGAATTCGGAGAATACACCCATTTAATTCTTCGCCTGAGAAACTTACCAGCGTCCTGGACATGTCGCAGTGGATGATTTCTGTTCCCTGCAGTTTCAGTCACCGTATTCTCAACCACAGAACCCACACGAGCAGTACTCTGTTCACATCCCATAGTATTACCAACGCAAAATAAAATTGGTCAAAAGTTGTGACAAAACTTAAGAGTGGGATCTAGGTATCCATGACACCGATGATGTTATTGTAGGGCTTACGTCCAACAAATCTATTTTGGTTTGAAACTTAGAAACTTGAAAATTCCTTTCTTCTGTGGAACTTTCACTTCCATGTTTTCCTTTCTGGATAAAACACCCACTACCGGCAGCGACTACCAAGAAAGTTATTGCAGAGAAATAATTAAGAAAGTGAATAGTAATTTCCTCTACCTCCTTCTAATCCTGTTGCATTCCCAGATTCCTTGTCCTTGCTTTGGTTTTGACTGGCGATTAAGGTTTTGACTTTCACAAACTCGCCTTATAACTTTTAGACCAAGGGAACAACGGGTGAAAGCGGTATTTTTTTTCTAGGAAGGAAACCAGGCCAACGTACTAAAGCCATTTGTACTTCTGAAACTATAATCGCAGGGCTAACAACCGAGCCGTTATTGGCTAGTATGGTTCTTTATTCGTGCAGGCTTTGGGTTTGATGATATCGGCATGCCTTCAATGTCAAACCCTAATACACACCGCGTCAGTGTTCTATTTTGTGAGATGAAACGAAACACATTCTNAGCCGTTATTGGCTAGTATGGTTCTTTATTCGTGCAGGCTTTGGGTTTGATGATATCGGCATGCCTTCAATGTCAAACCCTAATACACACCGCGTCAGTGTTCTAATTTGTGAGATGAAACGAAACACATTCTTTTAAGTTTCGTTTGACGATTTATAAAAAAAAATTAATATGTTTTAAATGGTTTATTTTATTCTAAAATAAGTTAGAAGCAAAAGTCATTTCGATCGCTACTCTTTTCTTTTATAAATCGAGAAAATTACTAAATTTAGTCACACCTAAAGCAATTTAAACAGAAACATTGTTCGGTAAAAGTTTTCAATCAATTCGATTTGGACTTCCATGAATAGTATCGAGAAAAGTTTGTTGTCAAGTGATGTAGATTTTGTGAGTAGTGTTTAACAGGTAAAAGTGGCTAATGCAAAAGAAAAGAAAGTTAAAAGGAGCTAACAAAAAAAGATACACAAGGAATGAGTACCACCATCAAAAAGAGGCTTTGCAGTCTCTTCGAAATCGGCATAACTGAAAAAAGTATTTAGGAAATAAATACAGTTAGGGCTTTAATTTTTTAAATGTAAAAACGGGAAGTTCAATTTTCAAATGCCGGCAAGAACTAAAAGTGGAGAGTTTTCTTTAAACATTTCGTGTCGTTTCCAACCGAAAACCGAAAGTAGCACGAACTTTCCCTAGAAGCATTTCTCAGGAAAAAAAAACAATGACTATAACCTCGAAAATTCATCAGATCTAGGTAACAAAGAGGTTTCCCCAAGTGGTCCTCGTTCCCTTTCTAAGCTACTACATTCTCAATGTCAACGTGGACAGGCTTTGTTCGGTTGATGTCGACTACTAGAATGGAGGTATTGGCGAACATCCGTCGTACCTTTGCTGAAGCGTCAGGAGTACTGCTCTGATGAGGTAACAGTTAGTTGAACTGCTGCAATTGTTTGCAAATTCAAAGATTTTATCGTGAGCTTTTTGTACAAAGTGCAAGGATGAGCATTTAGGACACCCAAAAATTAGTTGCTACGGGTAACAATAACTTAACTTGTCGCAAATTACAGGGCCTGGGAAATAAGAATGCCATATTTATTCAGTATTCATTTCGTTTCAACTTTTATTTTTAAAGAAAATCTTCTGAAAAAGATCAAGTGTCAGAATTTGTTGACATTTTTCTGTGCAAGAAAGAGGACCGATACTCACTTTATGTCATCAATAAAAATTAGGTATTTTAGCAGTGATTCCCAACAATCGAAGAGCTGAAGCAAAGAATCCGTGACGCCTTTGCCTCAATGCTTCCGGAAGTTTTCAGTAGTGCTCAGCGAACCTCTTCTGGCCTTCTCCACAATTGTTTGGTTGAAGAAGGAGGTCATTTCCAGCACAGAATTTGGTTCCGCCAATGTTCTCATTTTTTAAATTTGTTGCAGCAATTTTGACCAGTTACATAAATAAGAATAAATAAATTTCGAGGTGTCTCAAGTTAAATGCTTATCAATGAATATCGTCTTTGAGTTAAACAGATTTAATTCAGCTGCACGATCGTATTTTGTAGTAGCTTCAATCAATCAATAAAATAACAAATCTAAGGGAAGTTTCATCCAGTCTACTGCGTCTTTTAAAATAAAATTCAAACTTTCGCTCATTTCAAATTAGCTGCAGTAGAACTTAAGAACTCTTCAAATATTCGTTTACGCATACTCTCATTTACTCAACAAAAACTTTGACTTCGCTCTCCTAAATTATCGCAAATGGTATAAAAAACAGTGTCACTGTCATACGTAGAGAGTATAGTGAGATGCTTTGAAATACTTTACAAATCTTTGTTTACTCTTGCTGTTTCTACCAATCCAGTCCTTGATGTTCCGAGGGATATGTTTCATGTAGTAAATTAAGTTTCGTGTCAGGAAGGACACGCTTTTCTGAATGTAGCTTTTCTGTGCACATGAATAGAGACGGTAGAACTTATCTTTTCATTCATTGGAAATCTATGGTACCCGTCCAGAAGACATGATTTGTAATTGTTTCTAAACGCAAACATTCCGCCCCTTTTTGGTTGGTTGAACACATCGTCAAACGATTATGCTTCTCATGAGTGTAGCCTAGATGAGTGTAGCTCGTAGTTTTCATGCTCCTTCAGCGCTTTTTTAAATTCTGAGAAACTGCTCGCCATTTTTCTTAAATGTTTATACAAATTTTACATGTTAGCACTCGGGAACGATACTACCTGCTCAGGTTCACTTAATTAACTGGCTGAATTCATGGGTAACCATTGGTTCAAATAGTTTTGCTATTGACACAAAGTCTGCTAACAACCCCAAGACACACAGTGGTGGTCCTTCAGGGTCAAAACAAGCACTAATAATCAAAAATAACAGACAAATGTGTAGAATGTTCTTTACGTTAAGCTTTTTCAGTAATTTTCAACTTTATTTTAAGTTAAAAAAAATATTCAAAAACAAGTTTTATGTGAAATCGTAAGCAGTTGAAGCGCCTCCACGAAAACGCATAGCCAGCTTCATATCGCGACCCGTGATTGTAATCCGGTTTGGCATAAATAGCACACAAATTGGCGTCCTCTATGACTTCGACTACGAAGTCCTCGGCTGCTATTTGCAGGGCTTCTATCGACGCTCGACTCCAACACTTATTAAAGGCGAAAGAGTACATCTCTTGACATATGTTCTGTGAATTTAAGCTAAGTTACCGTACTGTGCTCCTTCAAAGCGCAAAAACACAACAAGCTTACAATAACGGCCACTTGGAAACTTTTTTTTGAGACCGACGATTGCCAGCCCTTTTGATATCTACGATTTTTCTCGATGCACTGCATTTGTTAAAGGTTTAGCTCGCCTGTTCGGTTTGTCCAACTTCCTTCTCGACTTCCCAGCAGTCTGCGGTAGTTTATTTTTCTTCTGAGACCATTTCAAAATATATTTGGCTTGACCTCATTCTCATTAAGTTAATTGCTCAAATTCTTTATTTAGTTGCTTAGTATTAAACTCACGGATTCCGTCGTCATTTCTGTTCTTGCCTCTTTTATCATTATGTGCTGAAAGAAACCAATATCGTAATACCATAATCTCATTTGTACTTAACTTAACCCCCCCCCCCCGAGTAAGGTCCAAAAAGTTACGATCCATAGCTGTTTCGAATGGCCCCACTACTTCTCATCTAATCTATACTTTCGTCGCTTAAATAGTAATTTACGAGGTTACTAGTTAGCAAGTAATTCAGTTTGTTTTGAAACTTCTATCAGACTCACCTTATGTCGACGCAGGGCAAGTGGAGGATCGTCATCATCTGCATTGGGTTTTTCTGTATAACAATAATCAATGATTATTGGAGGCTGGTCCCCAAGCGAAATATCAATCGGTTCCTGCTCCACTTTGACTTCCACAACGGATACTTCGCTTGGTTTCTGCTCTAAGAAAATGATGTCTTCATCATCATCATTGACATTGAGATGATTCCTTTTTTTAGATGAATCCTGATTAGGGTGATCTTCCTGCACTTCGTCTTCCTTTTCTTTCTTGACTTCCTTTTTAATTTTATTTAGATCTGGTTCGTCCTCAGAGTCAGTTTCAGATTCTTATTAATGCAGCAATGATCTTTTTGATTGCTACACGTCCTTCTTCAGTGGCTGGTAGTAGGCGCTTAAGCTTGGACTTAGTCTGGCTAATTGAGCAACTGACAAGTGACTTCTTGGTGACAGCTGTACAACAAACGGAGGCAAATGGATCAATTTGGAAGCAGGGAAAATTTTCAAAAAGTCCCGACCAAAAACTTATAATCGGATTCTTATTTTTGCGAATCGTCACATTTGGAGTCTTTTACGACCAATTTTTAAAAATCGGTATTTTTTCAATTTTTGCGTAGTTTCTATGAAAAAAAAGGTTAAACTTTCGTTTACGTTTCCGCATAACCTCAAACATAACCGAAACAAATTATTATTATTATCCAATTATTATTGTTATACAAGTTATTCAGTTATGATGAGAGGATCTGAGTATTCCGCATGATCTTGTTCCCTTCGCGAAAAGTCAAACTTGAAAAGTGTTGACTTTCGGTGTTTCGTAATGGTCACTAGGTCGTGCGGCATACACAAAAATGATCCTCTCATCATGAATAACTTTTGTATAAGTCATTTTTGAGGTCAAGAGAGCAAAAACTTAGTGAGCTTGACCTGTGACCTCAGGTTATAACTATATGGTTATGTAAAGTACATCAAAATGATCATGTTATTGAAAGCAAAAACTTTTGTATACGTCATTTTTGAGGTTATGACTATGAGAGCTGAGAACACATAAACAAATTTTCGTTCTGTTTTTCAAAAAAAATTGTTTTAAATCGATCTTTCAAAATTATTTTCAAGACTCCAAATGTCATGATTTGCAAAGATACTTAAAACTGCGAAGAAAAAATTTGTTGGTCGGTTCTTGGCAAATTTTTACTGCTTCTTAACTGGTCGATTCTACCGGTAAAAAAATATGTAGATCTATGGTAGCTGCTCCGGTATTTGCAAAAACGTTTCACTATTAGTAGTAGGAATCAGTTGATATCACATAGAAATCAGATGCATTGGCGATTTTGAATTAGTTAGGTTGTACTAATATTGTTTTACATTACCAGAAACTAGAGTTTTTTGTCTACCAAAATTCACAGTTGTATAATATTTTCGCTTCTTTGAGGTTACATTATTGAAAGTGTAATTTGACGTTCACTGTGAGTTTTGGCAACAGGAACCATTGTTAATTAATAATTAGATCCCTATTATCTTATTAATAAATTAATTTACTATATTACACTGATCGGGACCTTGCTAATAGTCAGGGTGGGGGCTGAATAGTCGGAATAGACGGTGTGACCGGGCATTCTTAATTCGCTGACTATCCAAGGCTGACTCTCCAAGGCTGATTCTGAAAAAGCTGACTCAAAAAAAGCCGACGGAATGAGGAAACTGTCGGGGAAATATGGGGAAATCATTTCCCGATTTCATTTAAAGAGATTGACAAAAACTCAAGTTTCTTACGTTTTACCACTTGACGTAAAAAAAAAGCTGATATGTGTTTTTTAGAAAATTTTGGGGAAGTCCTCTGAATGTCCGGGGAAGTTATTTTTATTCATTTCCCCACCGCTTTACGAAAAAAAATTTAATAAAAGTTATTTGGAAAATTTTTGATTTAAAGGCTAAATGGTATAAAGACTGATTTGATTTTTGATTAAAGGCTGACTCTGGTCTGATGAAGCCATTTTGCCTTGGAAGTGATTCGATTGCCCGGGGAAATATGGGGAAATCACTTCCGCACCGATTCATGTTTCCGAAATTTTGCGGTTGACTCCAAAATTCCGACTTTTCTCCAAGATAAGGCACACCCCGGCTTTCTCCAATATAAGACGCGGGATCGGAATTTCATTGTTTTTCAATTGATTTTGATCAAGTCGTTGGGGAAATCATTTCCCCACACTTTTCCCACATCTCCCCCTTTGCTTTTATCAAAATCGGTTAAAAAATAACGAAATTATTTTCGTTAGGGAGTAACTATTTTCAAAACCACCCATTTCGAAAAACAACTCAAAATTCCAAATTTTTCAAAATTTGGCATGTTAACATAGTAGTTGGTTGAAAAAATTTTAACTATTTGGTTTGACTTTAAGGTCAAAGGGTGGGGCGTGGGGCGGGGTCAAAGTTGCGAAATGTGCCCTGACCAAACGACTTAACCGATTTGGCTAAACTCGGTGCCAAATCAAAGCTAAAGGTCAACTGCAGAGGTGATTTTTTTACGATAACGGTGTTTGACCTCTGACCCGAATGGCATGACCTCAAAAATCGATCATTTTTTTTGGGTCAAATGCGGTCGACACACACCTCGTTCGACTCAGGATGAACTCTAGATTCGAAATATATCCATATGTTCTTCCTAACCCAATTGGGTTCTAACCCAATTGAAGGTGGGGCTAGGTGGGGCAAACATCCAAATCGGATAAAAATTAGGGTTCACCCCGACTATTCCGACCCACCCCGGCTATTAGCTAGTCCCCCTGATCGTCTTCGTCCGGTGACGAGGGACTTACTCGTGAAGAAGTTTAGGAAGTCGAGACAATTGCATTTCTCTAGTAAGTCCTTCATTTCCTTGTCCATGTATTCGGGCCTGTACAATTGCAAAATCTATTTCACAATTTGTAATTGCTGACTGATCACGTTGTTAGTTTAATGTTTGAAATTACTAGTATACTCAGCTCATACCTTTACCAGCTAAATCGGCGAAGAGTAGTGCTAATTAGTTGAACTACGAAAATTCACCAGCTGATGATTGGTAAATAAAGACTCCAATTTTCCGCCTTCCCTCTCACGCTACAACAAGAAGGGTGGTTATTATACTATCGAAGATAGTATACTGTTTTTACGTTGTCTGTCTGTCGTCTGTCTGCCGTCTGAGTACGATTTTCTCAGAAACCACTGAACCGATTTGAAATCTGTTTTCAGTAATCGGTCACTCGTGACCCCAATCGGTTCACTATTGAATATCATCAGGATCGGTGACCTCATTCAAGGTCAAAGGTCAAGGTCAAATATTTTTTTGCACGGTAACCGTGAAAATGACC
>JABASK010000803.1:0-11883 GCA_019776465.1 Rambutanura hunanensis | reverse complement strand
TTAAAAAAAAAATCTTAAATTTAAATCCCGTCCCGCTCCCAAGTGGACTCCGTATCAACAGTGTCTTGAGTCGTGACATGGCGCATAAATTGAAAATACCCGTAATACTTTTGAGCTTCTCGGTATGCAAAGCCAGTAAAAGTTTTTTGAACCAAGATACAGAACGCTCCAGGAAAGTTAATCTTTAGTTGGGCACGTGAGATTAAAAGGACGAAGAACGGACCAGATTTAAAACCCGGGTTAGCGTTTATACCTTCCGTTTTCTCCGAATGAGACGAAAGTCAAGAATAAATTGGTTGACTCACAAGTCTATCGACACTCTTTACTTCATCCATCTTCCAGAAGACCCTCCTGTTCTGTCTCAAATGTCACCAAACCTCAACCTTTTTCTTGAAAGTTGACATTTGAAAAAAAAAATTGTAAGGTTTTTTCCGCCACGAAAAAAAAAATGAAGTTTTTAATCTAAAAGAAAACTGCCTCTTCGATTCCCATCCAGTTCTCTTGTTCTTTCCTCTAAAGAAAAAAACAAATGCGATCGATTTTGAAGAAAAAATATAAAGTTATATTGGACTCTTCCTTCAAAATTTTGACATTTGAAAAAAACGCTAACCTTTAACTTCTTTGTTCTAAATTTCCGGAATACATTTTTCATATCGTTTTTTTTTTCGACAAAACGAAAAGTTTTGTGTACAAGAAGGTGAGGAATGGGGGGAACCCTTTTGTTTTTCCATTTCGTAGAAGGTCACTGAAGTGTAAAGTGAGTCGTTTTTTTTTTTGTGTAAAACTTTTCGGATTTAATAAGTTTTTCTCTTTTAGAAAAAGTTTCGGGGTTGGTTAAGAACATGAGGGTGACAGAGCAAAGAATGTAAGTCCTGGAGGAGAGAAAGGATACCGTGCCATCATAATAGACCCGTGTCTCATCAATTTGACGTAGAGCGAAATGGAAGACTTTTGCACTTCTGGAAGACGGATTAAAATGAAGGAAAGATTCTTTTCAGTGGCGAGAAATAAGTAGATACAACTTTTTTCCATAGAAAACCTACACTTTTTTTTTCAAGCGCTAAAACCTTCTGTTCCATGAAATCCCACAAGAACGGAAAGTAAGTACAAAAGTGGATATCCTCAAAACTAAAAAAAATCTACGTAGAACCTTCCAGCAAAAAAAAAACCTCCCCAAATAATTTATGATTTTTACAAAAATTTACTTGTAAAATAAAACTATCTATTTCAAAATTTGTCAAACGTTTTTGTTGATTTAGTAAAACAGTCATGTTTTAAGTAAGCGCGTTGCCTATGCGCATGCACTTCACAAAAATGGAGACGTACACTTTGCCTGACTTTAGATAAGTTTTTGATCAAGCATAACTCCTGTGACAACTGAAGAGGACAACCTTTTACCAGAAAATTATACAGGCGGCTTGAAGAAATTTTGAAAGAATTTTAAAGTTTGAGGAAATCCTCATTTTTCTTCAAAACTGGGCGTCAACTATGATGAAACTTCTTGGTAACTTTAAAAAAAATATTTGATTCTATGATATTCTTCTAAGGAAATAAATAACTAGCAGAGATTGTAAGGCGTCTAGTGAAAGTAAAGTAGGACATACTCAAACCTAAGGGCTTTTACCACTAACCCACACTTAACCTAAAACCCCGCAAATAGTACGCAGCTGATCCCGTAACCCGACTAATCTTCTAGGATCATCTGGCACTTTCAAACTCAAATTCCCAGGAAAGAGATCCATGTCTTGATAATTAAGGCACCGATTGAGTCAAAGTATACTACTGCACTTTCACTTTTACTACCACATTCAAGTGGCGTAACCATGACAACCGCCTTTTCGTCTTCCTCTTTCGTAGTCCACCGCTACGTCTCAAGGTGAACCTCATATGGCTCCACATTTGACAGGAAAGTGGCGGGAATTTAAAATTCGGTGGGAAAGTTGAGTGAAAGCCCAGAAGAGGTTCTTTTATGTAATTTTTTATTTCTTTCATGTTCTACTGGTTATTAAGATGGACGGGATTTACGGCGCATGTCGTTAATTAACACGCAGTCTAAAGATCCTGGCTCATTAAGACTTTATGGTTATTTTCAGGCCATCATGAACCCACTTAGAGAAAGCATCCGGGAAAAGCAGGCTGCGTCTCAACTTGCCCCAGACGTTCTTCCTCGTAAGATCAAATTAATTAAGAAAGAGTGAGGGACAACGGACGTGAGGCGGGAAAGTTTAAGCCTAAAAATGAATCGATTAAGTAATTAATTTCCCATTTGTATTCTAGGAGTACTTAGCCTAATAGACTTTTTTTTTTAGTAGATAGTCAACGTGTGTTTATGTGACAGAGTCCTAAAAACCTTAAGGACAGATTTGAGAAAAAAGGACTTGTCAGTTTCGGCACTTAATAAATTGGAAGAACTTGACACCCAAAATCTCTTACGTTCGTTTGTGTAACGACTAAAATTTTAGTTAAAGCTCTTTGAACTGCCAACAAAAGTTTTTCACTTATTAAAATTTATTTGGAAAATTTGGAAATTTTGAAAGGATTAAAAATGGGGGAGAAAGTAACCTTCTTTTAGTCAACCCAAAGTTGGAAGCGGTTCCTCCTTTTTTCCCATTTTTATATGCCTTCCTCAAATTTCCCATTTTACCACAACTACTACTTAAAAATTTATGGAAATTGAACTTTTTTTTCTTCTTGTTTTGAATAATTTCAAATTTTTAACCTTGAGAGTTTTGGGGTGGTTTTTGCAACTTTTCTTTTTAAAATTACAACTTTTACCCCTTTGGCATAATTCCATCAAAAACTTGAAACTTACGATGTTCTGTAATTTGACTTTCAAATTGCTTTCACTTTCAACTCATAATATTTTGGCGCCCGGTTGTTCATTCATGCGAATTTAGGCGAAAATAATTCTCTAATTACACAAAAAATAAACAGTGTTTACTTGCAAAAAAAAAAAATTACGAAATGAGAAGAAAACAAAACCATTCCAGAAAATTGTTTTATCGGATAGAATTTCCTTCTTTTTAAAAATATGGTTTGCTGTGGAAAACTTGGAAAAAGTTAAGAACGTATTTTTACTTTAAAATAAAAAATGGGTGATTTATTCTGATGACTTCTAAAAAAAAATTTAAGGCTCAACTTTTTTAAGACTTTTTTCTTGTATTTTGAAGATTTGGGCGTGTTGATAATTATGAACAAGAAATTATTTGAAAAGCATGGGAATAAAAGAAAAAGGAAGAAGAGCATTAACCAGCCCACTCCGTTCAAGTCTTGTCCCTTAATCCCAGTCTTCATCATTTTTAAATCCAAGAGTCATAGAATTTAGTCCTTCAAATCTTATAATCTTAAAACACATTTCCTGTTCAAAAATACAGGGTATGCCAGTAACCACCCCTTTCCTTGGGGGAACCTTTTGGGGGATTCTTTCAAATTTTAATTTGTTTAAATAAATTTTTTTTTTAAATACTAGTTGCGGAAACTCAGAGATGTTTTGGGCTCAAATGTCTAAATTCTTTGACCTTTAGAAGTTGGTTTTCATCTCCTAACCAACTTTAGATGGAAGGTTGTAAATCTTTATCAAAATTTTTCTTTAGAT
Source organism: Rambutanura hunanensis (assembly GCA_019776465.1). Lineage (NCBI taxonomy): Eukaryota > Metazoa > Arthropoda > Collembola > Poduromorpha > Neanuridae > Rambutanura > Rambutanura hunanensis. The sequence continues at coordinate 8,288 of JABASK010000803.1, read as the reverse complement.
TTTGAAAACTTTCCCGGGGATCGTCATACTCTGGTGGGCCAGCGTCTAAATTTTAAAAGTTGGTGGGCATCCAAAAACATGGGGGGGGGGGAGGTTAGCAGTTCCCACCCGCAGTATCAAATTCCGCTTTTATTTCAAAATTCTTTCATTTCTTACCAATGATTCTTTCTTACGTTGTGGTCGTTCTAGAGCCAAGAATATCTTCTAGAAAGTTGTAAATAATAAAAATTGGTGGAGTGTGTGTATCATATTGCAAAGATTCTTTAAGTTGGCAGCCTTGTTCAACACAAAACTAGTCTTTTTTTTTAATGTGAGAGAATAAAGAGGAATGATAAATAAGATAACATATTTTCAAAAAAAAAAAAGTTTCAAATAAAAAAAAAGAACTAAAAAAAAGTGGAGTTTGTCCATTACCCCATTTCAAAATCTCCGAGAAAAGTTCATGTCTCCGATTCATTTGTCTTGAGTAGCGTGGCAGCGGGGTTGAAGAGAAAGTTAATTCGTTAGGAAATGAGATTTTTTTTTCGGGTTTATACTCGTCTGGTTCCTGTCCACTTTCTCACTTTCATGGTTATTGATTAGAGTCATGCTCCGCATCTGTCTTTCATACATTTTACCACATTTTGTAACAAAAAAGAAGCGCGTGTTGATCAAAAAAAAAATGTCACACCCCCCGCCTTCGCCATCCTGCTATGGTAAGTAATCATAAAAAAGTTTTAACTTGTCAAGAATTCACACGATTCGTCAAGAAACTGTCAAAGTGACCTTCTTTCGCGGACATACAGTTTTCAGCTTTCATGATTGAAGTGAAAAGTAAAAAAAAATTACCCAAAACTTTTGTGTCTTTTCTAAATTCCAATTTTTTTTTGGAAAATTAAATAAGCGCAATTTTCTTGATTACGCGGTCATGTTTCCAAGTACCCGAGAGACTAATAATACTCAACGAAATTATTCCACCCGTAGAATTCCATTAAATTTTCAAAATGCAAACTTTTCTAAGAAATGCAATTCTATCGTGGTACTACTTTTTTTTTTATTCTATTCTTTTTCTTACAAAAAAAAATGGGAAAGAACACAGTGGCGTCACTGCCGCGGTGATATACTTTCTCCTCCTTGTTCCCATTTACCAGAAACGGCAAGACTTTGTCAAAAAAAAAAGTTAACCTGGAATTACTGAATTTAATTTCCCCCCTCCCCCACCCCCATCTCCATGACGACACTTCACCATGACTCGTAATAAAACCGAAAAGTGTGCCAAGTAGTTCTTCCAGAAGAAAAGGAGAGCGATAGGTGACAGACAAGGAAGAGTGATCATTAAACGAGAACCTTTGAAAAAGGAACTGAAATTTTCCAATTACTTTTAAGGGATTTCTTTGATTCTTTTTGAGGACTTGACGGAAATCATAAGGGCTTTTTTTCCACGGTAACCTTAAGTAGTTTCCCTTCAATTTTGGTAGTGAATGATCAAGATTCCTGTCACTTCACTCACTAAAGCCCTCAACGTGACATGACCAACATGACCACTTTTTTTGAAATTGAGCAAGGATTTTTTTTTTAAAAAAAGCTAAGGTTTTGACAGTTGACACACTTGAGATATGTTTCCTTAAAAGACTTTACCACCGACGGCCCTAACCAATCCCGGCTGGGTGTCACGTCTTAGGTCCATAGTAACGAAAACTTTCAAATTTTGAATTAGAGCTCTGTCCTACTTTATGGTAACATTGTAAGTCATTAGCACAAATCACACCTTGCGGGTTAAAACCTTTTGACTTTCAAGCACGGTTTCAAAGATTTCAAAATTGTTCTTCCAATTCCCAAGCGTACCCTTAACTGATAACCTCTCATCTTCCGCCTGCCCTTTTTGAACCTAAAACTAAATTTTGAAATCGTGCTCAAGGACCCTTCCAGAACTTTTTGGGTAAAAACTGTTAAGGACTCGCATTCTGACTTACAGCTATTTTCCATAGAGGCAAGAAGGATACCATGTGAAGCTTGTCGCTCTCCAGCAACTTTTTGTAACAATTCCATAGCTATACTTCGTTGAATCCTTTCAGGTTGTGACATCGGTGTTTCAATTCCAGGTGGAGTCAGTGGAATTAATGGCGTCATGAGATGAACCACCACTATTAAATATTAAATTGTTAAGACGTGAAGGTCAATGACTTCAGCAGCTGCGCTTGGATGCAAAAATCTTTAGTTGTCATATCTGGGGGAAAAAAGGTCGTTTCTATTACTTACCATCCAATTGTGGATCAGCCACTTCCATGATATTTAGTGAGGTTCCCATGACAGTGGCACTGGCATTACTATTGTTGTTCCCACCTCCTCCTCCTCCTCCTCCTCCTCCTCCTCCTCCTCCTCTGGAACTCTTTGAGCTCGACATAACTTCTGGAACTGGAAGCTAAAGATCAAAATAAGGTTAATTTAACTTTTTTCTTCTTCTTTTCTACCAAAAAGTGCAAAGTTTTTGGCAAATTTTTAAAACTTCATCTCACTTTCAAAGGGAAACACGAAGAAACGGAATGATCTGCATATTATCAAGGGGGATGGAGGGGGGGGGGGAGGAAGACGAAAGTTTCTGTCTCATGAAAATGTAAAAATGATGACAACGTTTCACTTAATTCACAACAGAGGATTAGGATAAAATCCAAACAAAAAAAATGAGATACAGTTCATTTTTATGCAAGATTAAATCCGCCGGTTTTCAAAAAAAAAATCGTAGAACGAAGAAAAAAAAGTCAGGATATGAGCAAAAGCATAAAAAAAATTGTCGGTCCCCTTCAAAAAAGGCAAAATGTTGTTTTTTAAGAAACAGCTAAAAATTCACGCAAACCCCCCAAAAAGTGACATTAAAAAAAACGTTTTTTCTGGATAACTTTAGAAAAAAATGACTAGGGAAATTTTGTGTAAATATGAATTCTCATTACGCTGAAAAAAAAAAGTTGGCCTTTCTTTTATTAAACAAACTAAAGTTTGTATAAAAAAAAACATGGTGAAACTTTTTTTTGTCTTTCTATAAATAAAAGGCTTAACTTTTTAAGGTCTTCCAAGACAGACGTCATCGGCGTCGGATTTATATATCACATCCAAAAAAAAACGGATTTGAAAAGAAAGTGCACCGGGAAAAAGCACGTCGCCGTCTTCTTATTCAAAATCTACCTTGCTTTCAAAAAAATGATTTCCAGAGTTTTCGTTTCAAAGGCTTCGCTTTCACCTGACGTTGACCATTCGTCTATTCAATCTTGAGTCTTTTATGATTTCGGATTTGTCTGCAGTTTTTTCTAACTTGCGGCCGCGCAGGCGTCTATTTTCTAAGTTCGTCGCCAACGCTTTCTTTGACCAGCCGTTTTTTTTTCAACGATGAAAATTTAATTTCAACACAAAACTTTTTCAAACTTCTTTTTTTTTGGAATTCGTCCAAATCGTTTTTTGATTTGCGGCTAGCTGGTATCAACTGCCCCCGCGTGTTTCCCCTTGAGTTAAAATTTTGTTTCAAAGTAGAAACAAATTTGACTAAACTTTTTTTTTTGATACGCATTGTATTGACTACATTTCAGTAAAAGAATTTTTTTTTTTCAAAAAAAAATATTGACACTTTGTTGGCCTTCGGTTTGAGCCTTGTCAAACAAATTGCAAGCCATTCCATGTTTCACCTCTACAAAAATTTTGGAAGACTTTGTTCTATTAAGAGAGATAAACAAACTTTCTCCATATTTCTTCAAAGCTTATCTTCCCTTCCTCGTTTTTTGTGACCATTTTTCTTTGTATCTACAACAAATTAGTCAACGTCACCTTACTCAACTTAACAACTGAACCCAGTAAATCAAGTTTACCAACTTTTCTTTGTGAATTTTCGCTAGGTAAGTCTCTATTTTCGCAAAAAATTTTTTTAGATAAATGGCAGTTGATCAAATTACTTTTGAACAAAAGATGCTCCCCCCTCCAAGGGTGGGGTTGCTTGAACATGATTTTCCTATAGAATTTTGCCATTTCCAAACGTTTTCATTTAATCGTGGTCTTTTTGCGTCTATGTTTATCTCTTTCCAACAGGCCGAGAGAAAGATCCAATGGAATGGTATCTTTCCAAAACATTTCCAAACCAAATGTGTCCTGGGATAAAGAGGTTATTTTATATAAAAAAAAGGATATTATATTAAATTGGAATAGCGGGAAAGTTCATATTTGGCCCATTTTTGAAAAATCGACTACTAAAGCTGTTTGCCGAAAAAGTTTTTGGAAGTTTACCAACTTCCTACAACAAGGAGTAGAAAAGAAATAATGAGGAAGAAAACTGGTGGGAAAAGCAAAAAAAATGATTAAATTTGTTTCAAGAAATAAATAAGATAAAAGTTACAAAATGTGACCTTGTTTGTTATGAATCTCAAAAAAAAAATTTTTTTTTGTACTCGTCAATCGTACCAATTTGAAATGAAAAGAATAAAATAGTAGATATATCTGACAAGTATTGAGCTTCTTTTTAAGTCTTTTCAGTCTTGATTTGGGAAGAAATGTTGAGCCCTAGAGAATTTCTTTACTTTTCCCAAATCATTGACACGTGGCGACTTCCCGCGTCCTCTTTTGCTTTTCTAGTAATGAGCTTCGCATCATCTCAAAAAAATGGATCAATTTCTTCATCTTCTTCTTTTAAAAAAAAATGATTTTGAAAAGATTTGAAAATCTTGTTTACAAAAATACATTTTGTTTGCAAAAGAAAAAGAAGAGAATGAATGACTGTAAAAAAAAAGAATTTTGTTTCTAAAAAACAAAACAAAAAACAAAAAAAAAACTGAGACGCTATACTTTTTTGTCTTCTCTAGTAAAATTTTGAAGGAAAAAGGCTTTACGAAACTTTAGAGGAGCGACATAACTTTCTCCTCAGTGCGTTTATGTAATAGAGACAGTTGACAAAAACGAGTGTTGTATAAAATGCAAAGTGAAGTCAATGAACTGGAATGGAGTATCTTCCTTTTACATAGGTTGGACAAGATGGACTTTTGAATTTTGTGACAGTTGTTTCTGCGTAGCGTCAAATTTTTGGTACTTTAACCATTGACAATTCTAGAGACAAAAAATGGTAAAATGAAGTTACTAACCGTAAGACCTGCAGGGAGAAAGCGATCGACGCATGCGAGCGGAATGATGAAACAATCTCGTGAAAGTCCAGCGACTACTTCCAGCATTCCAGGACGACCAGTTTCCTCTCCTGGACCAAAGGTCGAAGTCGGACTGGGTTGAAGACTACTCGGTGGACAACTGTATGGAGGTAACCATGGGAAACTGTTACCTCCACCAAAACTAACCTGAAAGCAACCAAAGAAAAACGCTTTAGGCTTAAAAAATTATACAAGGAACGAAAAGTTATTTCAGGGCTTTGTAATAAAGTCCATTCTTACATTTGAAAATTACGATGTTTTCAAAACCTTCGTAATTTTTCAAAAAAAAAAGGAAAGAATTTTTTTGATGACATGTTTTAGGCGCGTGCTTGATTTGTTAGGCATTTATTAATAGGCTCTTCTCGGTTGTCATAAAAAAGAACAGATGATTCGAAATTTTTTTCAGGAAACTAACTATTTTCAGGAAAAGTGCCTTTTATAAAAAAAAACTTTTGGTGACGCGGTGTCACTTTATGTTGTCATGGGTGACGAATTATTAGTATTTAGAGTCAAGGAAATGACAAAAAAAGAATTGAAATAGAGCCCAAAAAAGTCGTTTTTGTGGCATTTTTTTTTATATAATACTGTAGAAAATGAAGACAAAAGAAACAGATTCTAGAAAATTTCCCTAGATGATCATTCGTGTCGGTTCGTAGTTTCAAATTTTTGACTTGGAAATATGACGAGTTGGGTTTTTGTATAAAACCCAATGACTTTTTCTTGCATGACCATGATTTTTTTTTTTTTTTAAAAAAAAAGAAGAAATTGAACCAAAAAAGAGCCAAAAGTTCGTCAATTCCCTCTTGATTTGAAATCTTTTTTTTTTTTTGCGTTGTAAAAGTATCTTAATACCAAAGGAAGAAAATGAAGAAAGTGATGGGCTTGGGAACAACTATATGAAAAATTTGAAACCATTTCTCTTAACTTGCCAAAAATTCAAAAGTTGGCTCAACGTGGTATGAATTTAAATTGAGTAGAATTCACCTTTATAGACTTTAAAGGATTTTTCTATGGTAAGTTAATGTCAAAACTTTTTGGTATACTTTATGGCATTTACAAAAAAAAAATTGTCAAATTTGAAACAAAAACGAAATTTTGGAATTTGAATCTAATTTTTTTTTATTGAGAAAAAAAAAGTTTAAAGTTGTAGCTTACAACATAATGTGCAAAGTGTAGTTTTTTTTTGTACCAAAAAATTCTTTAAAAAAAAATATATTCCAGCAAATTTTAAAATTCACTTGCGTCATCTCGCCTCTAAACCTTTCTTGTGTCAATTTTGTACAGTACTCAAGAAAAAAAAAACATTTTATGTCAAGTATCAACTGGGAATGACATTTTACTACTCAAATTGTACCATTTATCGAATTTTTACTTTGCTTTTCTTTCATTTCCGGCCTGTTTTTAAACTAAAGAGAAGTGGAGCTACGCCATTTCAATCTTTCAAATTGGCAAATTTACGTCGCTTCTCTTTATCTTTTAGTATTTTGCAACTCTCAGGCGCGAAATTTAAAATCTTTCCTAACAAAACCCTAAAAAGCCTATTTTTATCTCTTTTTCTAAATCTTTACTTTCCACTTCAACAAAAATCGCATCATCAACCCTCTCAATAAATGTGAGAAATATGAACGTTTCGATGCTTTTTAGTCTATTCTTTGTAAGTTTTTGCAATAGAACTCTATATATGAAAATCCTATTTGATGATATTATTCTACAAAAATAAACAATTTCGTCTCATTTTCTATTCAAAAAGTTAATAATATTCAAGTCATATTTTCTATTTTCAGTTCACCAACTTGGTTGAGAGAAAAATTAAGCCACATTAAATTTGGCTCGAAGTGTATATGCACAAAATTTCACCAAAATTTGAGGAGGGGGAGGTGAAATTGTCTCAAATTTTACGTTGATGAAAAGTAAGACGCTTAACTGTACTCGACGGTTAAAGTAGAAACTCGTGTTATTCTTTGAAAAAAAAAAAGAAAAGAAATTTATTTCAAAAAGAGAGTGATTCCTTTTTAAAAAATTCATGCTCTATCGAGCCCATTCTAAAAAACTATTTTTTAAGGTTACAAACTTTTCACGCCTTTTTGGACGCGACTTGTGGCACTCTTTCTTCTTCTTTTGAAAAAAAAAAGGCTTTTCTTCAAAAAAAAAAGAGGAAGGTCACCCATATCCCAAGTTAACCTTGCCGACGAACAAATTTAGACTTTTTCGTTAGAAAGAAGTAGAAAAGTTTCGGATTTCCCATTACACCGAAATGCATCCTTTCTCCTTTTCAATTTGTAAAGGTCAAATCTCAGTGTGTTATATTTGGTTTTAAGGCTTTTTTTCTTGTACTGACGACAACGCGGCGGTTAGAAGTTAAAATTGAACTTCTTCATTTTTTTTTGGGACACGTCCAAAGGCCCAGCGGAACTGAACCTTGTATCATTTATACCATCTACCCGGATCAAAAAATTGACCGTAATTTGTCACGCTATTAAATACTTAACAATTTCGTAATGATTAACAGGGATTCTGTTCAGGTGAGATATTCAAGTTTGCCATCGATCAAATCATAGTTTCCTAGCACATAGTTAATAGTTTAAGTTAATAGTTTTACAGTTAATAGTTTCATAGGTTACAGTGGTTTTCTAAACTTCTACAATTTACTATTATGCTAGCAGTAGCTAAAACTGAGAGTCTTTGTCAACAATGGAGTGGGGGGGGGAGGGTGTTTAAGTCTGACTCAGGTTTTTGGAAATTGTTTCTCGTGTGCACAGAATTCAAAATAGGGAAAGTCTTAGAATAACGTAGTTTGCATTTTGTAGAAACTTGTAGAACTAGTAGTATTCCTTGCTGCTTTTCTATTCTAGACAAGTTCCTTACCCCCCTGATTAGGTCTAAGCACTGCAAAACCCCATTCGATGCAAAATAGATCACAATCGATCCACTTTTCCTGACGTATCCCAACTAAAGACACAACATATCACTTTCACTGGCCTCGAAAACCTTTGCTTTTTCTGGATGAGCTAGAAAGCAAAATGAAGCTCAGGTAATATGACAGTTCAACCTGCTCAAACTCGAGACTACTGGTTTCTACAATTTATGATCAAAACGAAAATTCCGTAGTCTCTGTGTTTTTTTTTTAAATAAAAT
>JABASK010000802.1:0-11886 GCA_019776465.1 Rambutanura hunanensis | reverse complement strand
AAAAATGGTAGAAGAATTCAATAGTGAGTGGTACTGCACTGAGTCTCTGAAAAGAACAAAATTAGCAGATGAAAAAAGTTTCTGCTAAAAGATGTTGTTGGTCCATTGCCTTTTTCTCAAAATCCCGACAGATCATTCAACTTGCGTCGCGGCAGAATGCCATGAAACCGGTCATAGCCTAAAACCGGTTTCACCACTTCACAAATCACTTCAAATTAAGTTGATTTGACACGTAATAACTGAAACTGAAGACCAAAAAAAGTTAGACAATTTTAAGGTCAAAGCGCAAGCGTATCACAAATCCAACTTAAATACTCTCAACATGTCTTTCTAATGGTAAAAGTGGTCTTACCAAATTTGGTTCTGAGGACAATATTCTTACAGTGCCATGTTTTTTTTACTGGAAATCAACTAAAGAGTAACATTGTTGGTAGACAAAAAAATGTCGAAAGACCTAATGTCAATGTGATTGACATGTCAATGAACTAAATTATTGAACTTGATCTTAGGGCTGACTGGTAAAAATAAGATATTTTCTTACGCTTTATATTACCTTGCTAAATTTCATTTGTCAAAAATTAATTAAGATAAACATGTTAAATATTGATATAATTTATTTAATTATAAAAATTTACAATTTATTAGAAATATCGTAAACTTATAACTTGCCAAAGCCTGACAGTGTGGCAAAACGACATCATTTTTCTTTCACAATACTGTTGCGTTTTGTGCGTTAAATTTTTAGGTCATCCATCATCTTACGTTGTGTCTCATTTTTTGGTTCATTTACTGCGTAGCAAGGCTTAGTCTTTATTTTACATGTAACCTTGACCAACAAGAAAAAATATGAAAGTACTTTCCATTGCAGTATACACAATATTTTGATGTTGACCCAAGGTCACTTTAACCATCTCAGCTTCTTCCCCACAATTAACAATAATTATTGTCTGTAATAAGTTTACATAAGGATAAGACTCGCAAACTTGTTAAAACTCACCCTCTCTCAACCCTTTGGCTCATTCCACTTTCCCTACTCTCCAAGGGGGTGGAAAATTTCCACCCCTTTGGAAATTTATTCTAAAAAAAAAGTGGCATTTTTTCGAAAAAGACGATTTCGCTGGCATTTCCTATTACCAAGCATATCATTTTTAATATCTAGTACATTATATTAAAATATTCATTTCAATTTTTTAAAACAAAATAAAACCCCAGGCAGTGAAAAATGTGTGTTTTGACAGAATAAGGTTGAAATTGTAATGAACAACCGAACAATTTGGAGGTAGATTTCCGATTTCTCACCATCCACCCACAAAAGCCTGTTTTGACTCACGTCAGTAATAATTTGAAATGTGTTGTAATACTAAAAGCATTAAAAGAACGTGATTATGTAGTCAGTTGATTTCAGTCAATTAGTCACTTCGTATTGGAACGACATGATTAGTACCTACTACAGAAAACTGTTAAGCATTTGTCTCTTTTCCTTTGAAATATTTTTTGTGCCATCTCTACTCATTCTACTTTATTTAGTTAAATCCACAATCAAGTCTACTTACCAAAAAGACAATAAAGCAAAAATTTCAAATCAAATTTAAAATTTTCATCAATTTTCAGTAGTTACCGAAAGAATGGACATGTCGCAGAACGCAATGCTTCCATCCATTACAGAAGATTCCAAGATAACGATGTTCGGAAGGGAAGCACAGGTCTTACACTTGTCAATTCCGAACAAATGTGAAATTTCAGAGGATGAAGGTGTTGATGCTGGAAAAGATATTAATGAGGTAATAATAAGATATATCAAATTACGATTAAACTTATATTATAATACAATTTAAAAATAATTAAAATTTTTTATTATAAATAATATATCTTCTATAGTTTCGCAATTTGCTAACTGATCTGAAATTGGATGAATATCTTCTGACTGATATTGAACTTTTGCGTTGGCTCAAAGGTAAGTTTTAGTTGGAAAAATGAATATACACTAATTTAAGTTAAAAATACATGTTATAGTTTAACCCTATCATATATTTTTCGTCTAATGTTTAAAATTCAGCTCGGTCGATGGATGTCAAAGCCGCTGAAGAAATGCTGCGAAATGTATTACAAAATTAAATATTTTCACTAGAATGTAACAAGCTAAAACTTTTAGTTTACAACTAACTAACAAGTGATTAATTTTTTTTCACTTGTTTTTTTCTTAATTAGTCATTAAAATGGCGAAAAGACAATGAAATGGAACAAATTTTGGAATGGGAACCTCCTTCACAGTTTGTCAAGGATTTCCCCTTTCAAATTTGTGGATTTGACTACGACGGAGATCAATGTAAGACACATTAAATTTTTTTTAAAAAAAAAAAAAAAGCTTAGATTATCTTAATGTTTTTTTTTTTCAAAATTTGTTCGTAATTGCTTTGAATTTGAATTGTAGTTGGGGTTATCACTTATAGTAAATGGAACATTGAGTCGTTTATTCAATCCATTCCTATTGATCAAGGACAATCCCACATTCGTTACTTCTGGAAATGCCTTGAAATTGTCAAGAAAATAATGCGAGCAAATAGTTCAAATGACAAGACGATTACTAGTGGAATTGTTATAATTGACATGGATGGATTTGCCATGTCACAATTTGTTTCAAAAGAAAGTAAGGTGACAGAACATGATATGAAAATTTATTTTTAAAATTCAAAAATATCATTCTTTGTCACTAGTTATTCAAGTAATTTTGGAAGCAACGCGTCAATATGAAGCTAATTATCCTGGATTTTTAAAAAAAGCTATAATAGTCAACACTCCAAAAGTATTTACAATTTTATATCAACTTTATGACTCCATTCTTAAGTGCCGAGACGCTGGAATCAATACAAATCTATGGATATTACGATGATTGGCGAGGTGTCTTACGAGATCTTCTACCAGTAGATCAACTTCCTTCGAGGCATGGTGGAGCAAACACAACAATCAAACCTGTAAATTAAAAAAAAAACAAATTTCAATATTAAATATATTATATTATATTATATATAAATATTCGAGTTATGATCTGTATCTTTCTAGTATTACCAGGAAGACAACAATTTCGTGTTGACCATCCAGGACTTTGAGGATGTCGATGAGGCAACTTTCGAAAGCCGAAATGTACCAGCAGGGCAAAAGTTAGACATTGAAATTGAAGTTACTCAAGTGAAAACCAAATTGAGGTAAAAATGGAATTAATTTAAATATAAGATTGACTAAACCTAAGTTAATCTATCACATATTTGCAGTTGGGCTTTTCGAACGGACGATTATGACATAGCATTCGGTGTTTTCCATGTTGAAGAAAATGAAGCCAAAACTGAAATCGCACTTGTCGATTTTTGTCGCATGGATTCTCACGTTTTGACGCAACGTGGTAATACCCTTTGTGAAAAAACCGGAAAATGTAAGTAAACTTTGTTTAATAATTCTAACATTGTCTTCATTTTCTATAAACTTTTTCCGGTTTCTTTACAGATATATTTCGATTTGACAATACTTCGAGCTGGATACGTCCCAAGGTCATTTACTACAAAATTACACAATCTTGAATTTTGCAAATCATTTACTTGGAATCTTCATTATTTAAAAAAAATCGCTTAATTTTTAAAACTACTTTCAGTTGAAGATTAATCAATGTAGAACAAACTTAAAGTAATTCTTATCGTTAGAAAAATCTGACGACGACTCCTGCTGTTAACTCTAACGTTCCATGAAAGGAAAAAATTGTAAGAAATATTTGTCGACCAAAGACATTTTCTCATGAGAAATTTCTTCAATTGCTAGTTGTTAATTTTCAAGAAAATGTCAAAACCCCGAGATCCCGATTGTTGATCTTTGATAAAAGTTTAGAATAAAAACCTACGAATTCTCATGTATTTCTTTGTATCTTGAATAAATTCATGAACTTTATCGTATATCATGTCAAAAGCAAAGAACAAGTCTCAGATTCCCACACAACTTCAAGGATTTTGAAGAGCAATAACTTAAGTTGTTGATTGTGTATTTCATGAACACACAAAAAATTGCATCCACCTTCATCAGTTCCTTGACCTTTGCTTCGCCGGAAGTTCGGAGATCTTTGGTCTCTTAATTGAAACAGCCTGGGAGAAAACAAAGAACTGACTCATGAAATACCTTTTGCCAAAATTACCATGTACTTTACCAGTATCGGACACAAGTCACTCTTCACTTCATCCTCGGCCTTTTGACCATTTCTTATTTTGAAGTAGACTCGGAATGACGCTTCAATTCTTACGACGATTTCCTGGCGTAGGGGCAGTAAGGCGTCCAGGAATTTTTCGACGAGTTCTTCTCGGACGACGCACTTCATCTCCGCAATGGTTCGTGTCGTTTTTAGGTTCGTTTATTGCATCGCTGGCGACATTGATTGCAATTTGGGATAATGGTGACCGCGTAGCTGACCAATTCAAGACGCTTTTTACTGTTCGCAATGGATTTGAAGAGTTTGACTTTATTGTGGGTAAGAGCGTGGAGTCAGCAACATTTGACCTTCGACCTTGAAAGGTTAGTTAACGTTCTGCTTTTTTGCTTAAGTGGGCGCTGGTTCGAGTGGAGCTGTGGTGGCCAATCGACTATCGGAAAATCCGTTATGGCGAATACTATTGATCGAAGCCGGGGGAGATCCAGTACCAATTCAATCAATTCCAGCAATGACCAGTTTTATGCTAAATTATCCAGAAATAGATTGGAAACATAAAACAGTTCCTCAAAAAAGATCTTGTTTTGGTTTGGTCAACAATGTACATTTTAGTACTTTTTAGTCGATTTTGTTCAAATTAGGAAACATGGTCACGCTGGAATGATGTTTTCTTGGCATAGGTATCTGGATGGTCACAAGGGAAGTCATTAGGCGGAAGTGGAAATTTAAATTTTTTACTTCACTATCGTGGAAATCCAAAAGATTTTGATAACTGGGCAAAAATTACTGGAGATAAATCCTGGAATTATGAAAATTTACTTCAATATTTTAAGAAAAGTGAAGATTTTCATGGAGAATGGTCGAAAGGTCAACTTTAAAAAAAATAATTTATAATAAAATCAAGTAAATTTACTAATGGTTAGTTAAATAATATTATACTCTAGGAGGTTTACACGGTAGTGGTGGACCACTCCGAATCGAGACTCCAGACTGCACTGGACTAGCAAAGGAATACATTAAAGCTGGGATGGACATGGGTTATCCGAAAGTTGACCTCAATGGAAATTTACACCGAGGGTATAAAATCTTAATTAAAGTTGACAATTTTCAGGATTCATTGAATATTAAACAAATTTTATTAATTCAGGATTTGACACAACGTATTATGCAATCAAAAATGGGAGGCGGCAAGCTACATTTAGAGCTTTCATTCAACCCGTTCGGCGGAGGTCAAATTTGGTGATTTTACAAATTTGCGCATGTGAACAAGGTTAAAACTTTCAAACTTTGCAACATTTTATTGTAATTAACGAAAATTCTTAGGCATTTTTTATTCTTTGATTTCTGAGGATTGACATCTGGTAACCCCAATCGCTTCACTGTTAAATGTCAACACGATAGATGACCTCATACGAGGTCAAAGGTCAATGTAAAAAATTTTTTGCACTGCAACCGAAAAAATTATCTCTAGTACAAAAAGTGGTTCATAGGTTGCGTTGACCTTTGACCTAGGATGATAAAGTTATTGGGGTTTACAGTCGTAATGTTAACCTGGTGGACTTAACGGTTACTAATGCTTTTGAACTTCAAATTTTTTCAAATATTCCAACTTCCAACTTTCAATTTACAAGGTTTGAGCTCTAGACCACTCGTAAAGATCAACAAGACAAGAGTTGGTCGCTTCGATAATATGTTTACACCCGTTCTACAACGGTTTTTTATTTTAGATAATTTTCAAAGAAAATTCTACAGAAGCAATTGGAGTTGAATACGATCGCCACGGTCAACGAAGAATTGCATTCTGCTCGAAAGGAAATCATTTTAGCAGCAGGTGCAATTCAGTCACCTAAAATTCTAATGCTATCAGGAATTGGTCCTAAGGCTGATCTTGAGAAAAAGAGCGTAAGATTAAAAGCTTTAGCGTTGTGCAAAATTTTTGCTAACCTAACTTAACAGTTGAGTTGGTAGTTAGAGTTTGATTTAACTTTATATTTCGTAGATCATTACAATAGCAGATCTGCCAGTTGGCAAAAACTTACAAGATCACATCTCTACGTATCTTGGACCTTTTGAAATTGCATCTGAGACTGTTCAATCCTTGAACTTTGATAAGGATTTTAGTCCAAAAGCCTTTTATGACTTTGGAACCTACGGGATTGGACCATTGACCACATCGGGTGTCCAAGCTAGTGGTGTGATGACCTCTTCCTTTGCAAAACTTCGAGGAGAAGAAAACTGGCCAGATTTGCAAATTTACTTGATGGGCCTTTCTGTACATCGAGGATTTGCAGAAAGTATTGCCAGGGCTTTTCATCTTAATCGTCACACTTTTATAAAATACTACGGAAATTCTGTCAATAGAAATTCATTTACACAAATTGTATCTTTGGGGAGACCAAGGTCACGAGGTTACCTCACCCTAAAAAATAATGACCCATACGCCCCTCTTGTTATTGACCCTAACTACTTGGAGAATGAAGAAGACGTTCAAATTTTAATCGAAGGTTAGTCATTTTCTACCAGTTATCGATTTTATCGTTATAAATTTTATTTTGATCCATTTTTAGGAATAAAGAAGGCAGTTTTCTTGGCCGAAAATACGACAACATTTAAGAACCTCGGGGTAAAGTTCACCAACTCGGTTCTACCCGGCTGTGAAAATGTTCCGTTCCGGAGTGATGCCTACTGGGAATGTTATTTAAGGACATTCAGCGTAACGCTACATCATGTTGGAGGAACTTGTGCCATTGGAAGGTCTACCTCCGATCCGAACGCCGTGGTAGATCCCGAACTTCGGGTAATCGGGGTAAAGAACTTGCGCTGTAGTTGATGCATCTGTCATGCCAGTACTTCCGGTCAGTAATACTCAGGCAGCTACGATCATGATTGGGGAAAAAGGGGCTGACCTTATCACAAAGTCACACACTGTCAACACCTCAACTGGCGATACAATGTTACCAACAAAACCTTCATCGGCTTCATTCACTACCATCGAGCCATCTTCACTAGTATCCATCACTACTGAGCCACCACCACTTCGAGGTGTTCTCACTCAAGTCAATGCTAAGTTGGGAGGTGGTCTGAGGCAAAAGCACTAAATGCTTATCGAAGATTACGATTACTACTTTAGTTTAGATCCATACCTAGGTATTTAAAATTTTAGTATGACAATCGCGGAAGAACTTACTTGAAACTTCCTCTAAAAACGTCAATGAATGCTCTTGCCTGACCTTTACAGTCGTAATAACTTTTGGTTCCCATGCCTTCCATGACTCTAAATCAACCCACTTGACACAAAAAATGTCGTCTGCTGTTGTGCTACAAAACTTTTATCATGGTCATGGGACCGACACAGAAAACTTAAATTGTAGTGGTGGTGGTGCCTACTGGTGAAAGTGTGTGATGGAGAAAGTCATTCTGACAAGAATCAAATTTGGGCAATCAATAAGTTACATTAAATAGGAATAAGTTCACAAATATTCTACAATTAAATTTTACAATATAATAATAATTGTATTAATTAGTCATTTAATAGGAGTGATTTATAATTATATAATATAATTAGTAAAGGAGTTAAAAATGACCAAGAATAAGATCCTATTTGCATATTTCATAAATAATTTGGTTAAAAATTATGGTTCATTTCATAAGATTCAATTTTAAAAGGTTTAACTAGAAAACGTTCAAAAAGGCTAACGTAGTTTTAGGTCACATTGGGTTAGGGCTTAAGGCTGATGACTACGGTTTCCGATGGTCTTATTCAAAAATCAAACGGCATCATGCGAAAAAGTGGGTATTCAATGAAGGTTGAATTTTTTTTTTTAATTTTTCATATTAATGTTTTTCTAATTATAAAACTAAATAAAATTATTCGGCACGATATTTCTATCGAAAAGTGTTCAATTGATTCTGTTCTGCCGGCGTTACGACGGCAGGCTTTAACTCAGAATAAGAACCTTGTTGAGCTTGAGTTGATGACCATCCGAGTTGGGGAACGTGCCCAGCGACGCTGCTGTGACCTTTGCCCTTTCTATCCCCTCCTTTGTCAATATGGTTGTAGTCGTAGTAGTGCTAAAAGTGTGAAAAGGTTAAAAGTATGAACACAATTCAAAAAACGTAAAAAAAATTTTTTGGTAGATTTTTTATGAGAATTAGAATCTGAAAAATTGGGGATTCTTACTTCTCCGTAGCCCGAATTTTTATCACCCCAGCGTACCTGAGAAATACAGAAACAAAGTCTAAAAAAATTGTATGTCATCGTGCTCACATAAACAAGTACCTCCAAATCAAATTCCCTACAGTCTAGTTTTGCAAGAATATTTAAAAGTATTTTTTTAGAGGTCAATGGTATTTTGACTGTTGACATAAAAGTCCATGGCATGTTATACCTTCGATCTGAATCTCCAGTTGTGTCCTTGTTCGTAGCGACTAGTATAGTGATACGGATTTCCACGGTTGTACCCAAATTCGTACTAAAAATTTTTAAAAACAAAATCAATTTTTGTTCCTAAAAACACTTTAACATTTACATTTAAAACAAAAATTAATACCTGGCCAGCCGCCGGAACGTTAGCGTATTGAAAATATCCTTGGTTTTGATGGTCACTTCCAGCCGTAGCCTTTGACCCTACTCCCATCATGACTACACCTAATATCACCACTAACCTCAACATTTCTACCGTGGTCGTTACTTTGCAACTAAAAACTGACCACACCTAGAAACTCGGACAAATGAACTGGCAGTGAGTGCAGTCAGTCCGTACCACGGGACTTCTTTAAGTACTTTTTTACCTCAAAGTAAAGGCCACGGCGAGGAGGGCGTCACGGTTTGACCTCCTCCACCGCCGTGACGATAATTATGCCAACGCATATGAGATTATGATGAGTTTTGTTGATTGGCCAATTCCTTATGAAGAATTTTTTACCAAAACTTCACACTCCAATAATTTAATTTCTTGTGTCTTCGTAGTAATGAGCTCAAAAAGAAATTGAAAACAAATGAAGATTGCCTTCTGCACTCAAGGGAAAAGCTTTCCCTTTCTTATAACCCACTTTTGAGAAGTCCGGCTGTGAGTCCTACGACTACGAAATCAATTAAGTTTAACCAAAAATTAAGAGACCTTAACAAAATCATTTATTAAATTCAAACTCCTGTTCATCCTTCTCTAGTAGCCGTACTGTTTGATGATTTCATTGAAAGGTGCAGCTTGTTTGGCGATCTTCTCGGATGCTGTTCGTGTCAGCTTCCTCTTGATCTTACGTTTCTTCTCTCGAATGGCATGTTTCATCCGTCTCCTGTTCTCCAATTGTTTGACAACAGGGGCGTACTTCCAGCCTACTTCTTGTGAAAGGCGACCGACGTAGCAGTACTATTAGAACGGAAAAAATTAAACTTCAATTAAACTAATTTTTGAAAAATCTTGAAGCAATTCCACCTTCCAAGAAATGTGATTGAATGAAATAAGAAATGCTAGACTAGGCTAATGGGTTCCAATTTTTTGTTTACCTTTCTCCCTGGTTTTAAACACATGATTCTCATGGCTTGAGGTACGACGACACGCTTTTTCTTGTCATAAGGAGTTGGCATTCCTTCGAAGACCTTAATACGTTTTAAGGCTTCCTTTCCTCTGGATGTGTTATGTGGGACCATACCTGCAACAGTAACCGATGCAAAATGATATTGATACCCATTGCCTTTATACTACATTACAACTGAAGAATCAACTGCACTGCGACTGCACACGAGACACGACATTTCAAATGTTCTAGGATAAAACGTGTACCTCGAACCACTCGTTTGAAGATCTCGCTAGGCGCCCGGTAGTGAAAGGGTCCTTTAATTGGGTTGACATTACAACGCTTACGGAGGAAGGCGAGATACTTCAACTTGTTTCTAAAGAAATACGACAAAAATGCGATTTGATACAAATCGAATTGAAATTCTCAGTTTTACGAGCAGTGTCCGTTTCAAGTGTCCAAAACTTATGTCTTACTTACCGGTAAAAGTTTCCAGAGATGTTGAGTAACTCTGCTCGAAGAACAACAACTTTTTGTCCATTGAGAGCCGCCTTTGCCACAGCTGTTGCTAAGCGACCAACCATGTGTCCAGCCCCATCAATCTTTAACGTCTGTAAAACACCAGATTGAAATAACGGGTTAAGTAAAGGGTTAGTAACTTACATTTAGTTACTTTATAAAACCATAATAGGTACATAATCGTCCCATTTTAACCGTAACTAGTTACATGCAATCAACAAATCAGGACTACCTCAACCTGAACAGAAACAAATCAGGGTACTTACCGATAACGACATTTCGGAACCTAACTGATTGAATTGAACAACTAACTAATCGTTCCTAATTCAACTGAACATAGAAGACCGGATGGATTTTACCGTGCTGAATTTGATTGAAATGAGTTTGGCAAATTTAGAACGTGAGGAGTGTGTTCATTTGTGGCCGCGAGGTGGGGCATCATCCACATCCCATGAAATATTTTGCGTGTACACAAAAAACAAAAAGGAAATTTTTCTTTGAAAAAAGAAATTGCTCCCCAAATTTTCTAAAAAACTATTAAAAAAAATTCTTGTCAACCTGTTGTATGTTATGTACCGGGTCAAATAAGGGTAAATTTGACAGAACTGACTGGCGAAGGCGATACATTAGCGGATAACGTTAGCTTTCCAGGACTATGTACTCATTTCTTACGTATTGTTTGTTATTCAAATCATCAATAATTCAATTCGATTTTTTTTATTTCCGTGTAAAATGTGTTTGCTCATTTGTAATTCGTTTCAAAATGTCAATTTAATTAAAAATTATTAAACAACCCACTAGTTAACTTTTCTTAAATCACGTAACTCGAAATGAAACTAAAAATAACACGTTTCGCATTAATATAGTCTTTAACCAAAAAAAAAATAGGGATATCTGATCAAAATTTAACCTTAAAATTTTGCTCGAATTTTTAAATAAACAACTTTTCTATTAACAACAAACACCAGCTTCGTGAGTTTTTGAATCCAATAATCTGACTAGACTTGACACATTAGATGCTAAAGAAGGAATTAGAGGTCAATCGCGGTCAAACATGAATACATTTTAGTGATAATTTCCAACAGGGTGATCTGAGTACCAGCCAAAGGCTCCTACCCGAAAAAAATTCGAAATTAGCGAATTATGTTTTTTTCTAAACAAAAATCATGGCGAAATTAATTTTTTGTTAATATTTCATTTTTACCATATCCGCCGGTATAGGCTCCGTAGTCGACATAATCGTAAGGATGGGACGAGTGTCCATGACCTGTTTCGGCTGTGATTGGTTCTTTAAATGAATGAGAAGGGTCATGGAGGTCATTTCGTTGAGGAATGTAATGGGGATCACCACGACGCATTGGAGGAGCTCCTTCAGGAATAGCTACAAAAGTCCAGAAATGATTAAAGTTTCAAAAAAAAGTTCAAGTTCAAGTTTAAAATTTAATTGTCTTACTGTCGAGTTTTCCGAGTTGACGATGTGCTGCCCTCGGCACGCGTCGCAGTGGTATCAAGCGAACGTATTCTACCGGCTGGCCATCGTAAATCGATTCTTGCTCATCGGCTGCGTAAGGGTACGCCATCGCTACAGCCGTTAACGTTAACGCTGCTACAATTTGGAGAATCTTTGTTTTAAAAGAAAATAAATGCAGTTTAAATTAATTTTTTTT
>JABASK010000801.1:0-11893 GCA_019776465.1 Rambutanura hunanensis | reverse complement strand
GTGGCCACTTGGTGGCTACTGCCCTTTGACATGCAAGAGCATGACCAATGTTAACAGCATTGCGCCATGCCCTCACGGTTGCGGTTTAAGATGATTTTTCCCTTCAAGATGAGTATAGCTTATAAACGCCAAATTGTTCATTTGTGCCTCTCGTTTTGGGGCAATGTGAGACCCACGGCATTTAGTAGTGGCTCAACTCACTCATCAAGTGTATCCCGGCATTGAAGAAAATTGTTAAGGATTAAAACGGAACACCCAGGTAGGTATATTGCTTAGAAATATGTACGGGGGATTTTTTGTAGTAAAATTTAAGCTTTGTGTGATGTGGTCTTAACTATCTTTGTTGTTGACAGTTTGACCATGAGTTTCAAATCCTTAAGAGTTAGGAAAAAATGACATTATTTTGTCTATCAGCTGAGTGGAGATGGGCTGGAGTGAAGGTCAAAGGGGTTGGCGGGGAGGCGGCAGGGGTGTGACGATGAAGGTTTGACAGGGGTCTAGAAATTGTGTTGGGAGCACTTCTTAGAGTTATTAAAGTAAGGGGGTGGGGGTATAAAGTGGAATGGACTTCGAGTATCCTGGAGAAAAAGGACTTAAAGTTGAACATTAGTTAAGTTAAAGTTAAACATTAGCCCATTTACGCCACTTTGGTGTGATGGTAGGGCCAAAAAATTTTAAGGATAGTAACATTGGGTACTCTTCCAATGTTCAGGAGTTAAGATCTCTCAAGATTATCTTAAGATCTACCATTAGTTTGTTGTAAAGTTAAGCGAATTCGGGGTCATTGACGACGGGCGGTTTAGTCGAATCCAACATTTCCTCTAAAGCCAAACTGTCCTCCCATTGTGACAAGACTTCCGGTTCGATCCCTTTCTCGTTTTGCAACAGTGGAGTTGGTTGAAAAAGTGGTTCTAATTCCTGAAGTCTTTTACGATTCAGAGACACAAGCCTCCGGAGGTCTCATGTCGATCATATAACTTTGGTCATTGGCTACTACAAACGGCTTGATTTTTGGATTTGTGCATCTCTTAATACAATTCAGCCCTTCCTCAAGTTTGAAGTTGTCCATTTCATTCTCTGTAGATTTCCACTACTCTGTTCTTGTCAAGCGACAAAACGTTTGTAAAACTGCCAAAAACAAGGACGTCAAATGTCTTTGTAGTTGTTGACTCAAAAATGATTTCCATTCGCAAAGGTCCGTTTTTCGTGGCTAGAAGGGACAGCGATGCACAGACGGGAACAATTTCAAAGACGTAGACAGTGTTTCCAGTCTGAAAATTAGAAATTGTTTAAATATTCAGTCAAAAACTCAACCTAGCAAAAACTTTGAAATTATCGCGCGTGATAAAATTTCCCGTGAAGCCTTGTCGAAGCGCTGAAAATGTTGAGTTGTTTTTTATCCTAACCTAACTAGTAGAAGTGTTAGGAAGAACTTCGCTTGTTTCACCCCTACTTGAAGTACCTGGAGTGGCGGCGCTTGGTCCAACATTTGGGACAGCGTCTTCATTCCCAGTTTGCCACAAACGTCTGCGAAAGCTGACTTGAACGGTAACATACATTCCCGTCTACCGTCAAACACAAAAGATGCTGGATGCCACTCTGGTGTTTCTGATTTCATTTTTGTTGCCACGTATAAACTGGTTCAGCCGACGAGTAACTAAAATCCCAAAAACTGTTAATTTGGTTGTATGCAATTTTGAGTAAAATTCCTTGTTCTTCGGGGGTATCTGGGTCAGAGCTCGGTAAAATTCCGAAAGCATAGCATTTGATAATGGTATATTTTTGATTCATTGCAGGATCACATTCACCGTAATGGGGACACGGGTTTGTATAGGGATCAAGGGTGACAGGATTCCAGTCAATACGTCAATATATGTATCCTCTTGATAAGCCAATGGAACACTACTTAAACCACTCACTAATGTTTGCAAAATTAGGGGGGTCTGCACCACGTCTCGCTTTATCAAACTCTCAGTCCATCTATGAAATTGGACGAAGAGCACTCCACTGCAGGAAGCACTGACCATAAGCTGTCACAACTCCGGACAGCAAATCGAACCATTGGGGAGGTCGGGGTTCAGTGAATTCAACTGAGGTGTCACTGTTCCGTTCATTGGGAGAACGAACGGAAGTTAATTTCAACTCATTTCCCGAGCTCCGCAGAGGAGATCGAAAACTTGATTCATCAGGAGATCCCGGGCATATAGATGAAAATCAGGGAGGATGTGAACGACGTCAGAATCGACAACTTAACGGATATCCTGGATTCAGGATTGGCACGTTAAAACCAATCTCATCAACCTAATGTCCAGCCCCCAACCTAAACCTATCACCGTGGAAGCATTTCCCTATCTTCAGGCCGTGGACCATTACACGTTACCGTGGACATGTTTTATTGTCTGGGGTATTTGGGTAACCTGGGTACTGCTTAAACCTAATTGGCTGACGTTTCTAGGTGGATTCCTCGGAGTGAGGGGATACTTTGACCACACGCATCTAGCAATCGAGATTGCCGATGATCTACTACTAATCTTGATTTGGCTTACTTTAGCATCTTCATGATCGCTCTCTTTACCAAATTCCGATGCGGAAAAGGAAACAATAGAAGAAGAAAGAGTAACAGAATGCCTATGCATCCAACGGCGCCACCTGTGGTGTATCGTCCAAGACAGACAAGGAACCGTGACTGTCCCGTGACCAGGAGACACGGGACATCTTGACATCACAACCTAATCTAGCAAGAACATTGCTCATCGAGGACCTGAAAGATGACCTAATCTATTAAAGATGACCTCATCCATTACAAAGGGGCCTCGCAGGGCGACAGAGAAATTCGGAAAACAATTAATATAAAAACTAAATTTTTTTTTCTTTAATGCAAAAACTAGTAATCTTATTTAAATTTTTTGTATGATTGAATTAGGACCCTGTCATTAGGACGAATACACTGCCTCGGGACGGCAAGGATACGCGCAAGGACCCTTATCCGTGTCGCGCAACTTACCCCCGGCTAATGGTATTTGTCGTAGGCTCACTTGGAACCTACGCCTACTGACCCACGATACCGAAGATAAGGAGGAAATTGAACGGACTACTCAAAAGAGAGATTTACCCACCAATCACCAATCATTCAGTCCAAAATTCTATTCTAAATGATAAACGATTTACCCCGAATTCAATGTTGGAGAAGTACTTCACAGTTACATTCCTCCAGACACAAGACTGACCTAAAATAGGAAATTACCCTTTTTAGAATTTCGTTTGGGGATAAGTAATCATTGATATAAATTAAGGTATTCGCAACTTATCTGAGCACGAGGATCAATGACCTGTAAAAATAGACGTTAGCAATCTTGTGAAGTAGGTAATAATAATCTTTAAATTGTAGGTAGTCCAATTTAAGGTAGTCCAATCTGCCTTGTTGGCCACAAAAATGGCAGTTACCGACAGAAGTTCGATCTGAAAAAAATACGTTTTTCCTAAAATACTTTTTTTAACCACTAAACTTTGTGGGTTTCGGCCATTGTTTCACTGTGAAAAGTTTCAACTGAAAAGGTTCAACTTGAAAAGTTTGAATGAATTGTTTCAATTGTAAATTATTTCAACTGGTCAAATTTATGTATGACTCTGACTATTAAAACCTAACTATCGCTACGTTAACCTAAACCTAATAACTTTGGGCTATGCCTTCGGCAAAGGTAAAGGTTAATGTTATCTCCGCTTCATCTTGTACTGAAAAGAGTTTACTGGATACCAAAATAAATAGTAGTAAAAAGTGTTTCGGTTAAACTTATTTCCTAGTGGAAACAATTGCCGGTTGAAACTTTTCTGGTTGAAACTTTTCAAATCGAAACAATGGCCGGTTTCGAAACTTTGTAGGGGCAAAGATTAGGTTAGTTAGGTATCCCAATTATGAGTTCCTTACTTGAACTCATTTCTCTCCTGATAGCCCAGATCCAAGCTGATGAAATTTCGAATTGAACTGTCCTAATTGAGTTGTTTAGAATTGTTCAATTTTTTTCGACTGTGAAGACGTGTTCCATGTCTTGTGTCCCTTTTTGTCCCCATCTCCAACTTTTCCACTTTGCTGCCTTCCCTTACCTTCCTACAATGCCCTTAACCACACAATGATGACACCGTTGGATAAAGTATCTANTTTCGACTGTGAAGACGTGTTCCATGTCTTGTGTCCCTTTTTGTCCCCATCTCCAACTTTTCCACTTTGCTGCCTTCCCTTACCTTCCTACAATGCCCTTAACCACACAATGATGACACCGTTGGATAAAGTATCTCCCCCCCCCCCCGCCTTCAATGCATCACACGAATGTACGACACCTCAACAGCTCTTATTCTTTCAAAGTAAACCCTTTTTGTTTTCGCCCTACACCAACAAGTACCCAAGGATAAGTACCCACCTTTTTGCCAATACTCAACCACGTGGCCAGAACCTGACCACGACTATCACTCTGATAGTCCCCCCTACCCTCCTGCACCGAAGCGGCAGCCATCTTTAGCCATTTGGCTGATTTCTATACTAACTTCTGCTTTCTTTAAAATATCGAATCCTATGTTGAAAGTCAACGTTTGAATAAACTTCGTTAAAGAATTGTTCAAATATATTTTGGATTTTGAGCATACAAGGATTTTTATTCGAAAGTCTACAAATTTTTCAATGCAGAAGATAGTTTTGGTATTTAATTTTTCTAAAAATAGGTTCACATCATTGAAATTAATTTTTTCCGGAATTTTGTAAGTATTTATTGTTTTTGTTTTCTTAAATTGAATACTTAAAATGAGTTTTCACTAATTCCTATTGCTGGAAAGAATTTGTTTAACATGCTATTGTTGTTTAAGAGAATGATATTAAAAATATTGTGTTCCTCTATAATTAATTCAAGATTTGAATTTTCAGAAAAGTTGTTGAAATACATAATTTCGAAATTTAAATAACCTGTTTGAAACGGCGACTTGATGATTTCTCGACGTTCTGTAATATTTTTTTTTACAGTGTAAAATATTTTTTCCGGGTTCTTTAAATCTTCCTTAAAACATTCAATTGAAACATAATAGGTTTCAGATTATAAATTTGGTATTTCCCATTCCATGACATTTCTCATTCTTTCTACATGAACCGTAATGATTTTGTTTGTTTTTTTGACATTTTACGTTATACAATAAATAATTAATTTTATCTTCAATCACATAATCACCTAAGTAGTATGGAATAAACTTTGGTGTTTGCCCTTTTATTTGTCTTTTAGAAAACTTTAGTTTAATTTTATTTCCAACAGAAAAATCAACTTCCTTTCTGTTTAGATCGAAACTAGCTTTGTACCTTTCTTGTTCTTTTTGTAGCGTAATTTTAACAATATTTCGTAAGTCAACAGTGTTTGATGGTCCAGGATTTGAAAACTCATAGGGAAATTGGTTCCCTATTAAATACAACTCTGAACGGGGTTTGTTTTGTACTTTCTTGCTTGGGTGAGTTATAAGCAAATTGTAATTGATTCAGATTTACAGTGTTAAAATAATGTGAAATCATACGATTCATAATGCTGTGTAGCCTTTCCGGCATTGTGTTTCTACGTGAATTGTATGGGGTTATAAAGGCATGTTTCACATATAGTCTAGGGTGTGTTTTTAAAATTTTGCTAACGTATATAATAACCTCCAGTGTTGCAGAGGAGACCTTTTGGGCATCAAAAGCGGCAAAAAATATGGTCATTTAGAAATTTTGCTACTGTTTCTGCTGTTTGATCTGGGATAGCTTTCAATTCTGCCCATTTGCAAAAATGACAGACTGCATTGATAATGTATTTATTTCCAGTTTTACTTAAAGATTAGGAGCCACAAATATCCGTTGATACTAGTTCAAAAATAGTTTCTGGAATTGGAATTGGTTTTACTCGACCATAACGTTTTTCATGTGAAATTTTATTAATTGTGCATGAACTACATGCCTTAATAAACTTTGACAAATCATTTGCCATTGTCGGCCAGAAGTAGCGAAGCGATAACTTATCAAAACATCTTGAATAACCCAAATTTTAGAACAGTTGCAGTCTTGATTTGCTAGTTGCAATTGAGGTAACTGTTCTTCTGAAAGTGTTAAAACTGGAATTTGGAATTCATTTTCATCGAAATTTTCCGGAAGTGGGAGCCTAGAGAGTGAATCAGCTAATTTGTTTTGTTTTCCTTTTCGATAAGCAACTAGCCGGTAACTTCGAATTCTTTACTTCCATCAACCAAATCGTTAAGCCAACTTGGGTTGGCTTGACTTGGCTTGAGCCATTCATTATCAATTGTGTTACTTTGAGATTCTCGCTCTGTCAGCATAGCTGCTTCGCCAATAGATTTTTAGTCACCACGACTATAACCTAAAAAGCTTTCCATGTCCGCTCTGAACGGAGAACTACCCTTGCTCGAAATCTCGACTTCATTAAGGTGTAAAGATATGCAGAAAATTGTTGATGGGTGCATTAGTTAATACTGCTAGAGCGGTAACAGCTGTCAATTTTTCACAATACTGTTTGGTTAGTTTGCATCGTACCTAAAGTTTCGACCCAGCAAAATCCAAATATTTTACGTCATTGCCATGAACGAAAATTAAAATTGGTTCTGATTTATCGGCAACGCTGTTCAGAGGGTGCTATTTCACTGCTGATGAAGATTGTATAGTAACATCATATCCAGTTTCAGTAAAAAACGGGACAATTCTGCGAGTTTCTATCCAAATTCCTTCCTAATTGTACCTCGCCAATGAATAAATGTTTTCCTTTGAACTAGATTTTCTTTGCAGCTTTCTTTCCCTCTAGAAGAACACGAACCCACTTTCCTTGCTCCCTCCTGATTTTATTCGGAAGATCGTTTCGCAGAGTTATTTTTGGCTCGTAGTGCTTCAACCTGTAAGCTTCGCTGTAGATTCGTGATTTCTTAAGAAACGAGCGTAGTTGAACCAGTATAGGCTTTGGAAGGGCTTCCGTGGGTTTTCCGAGATAAAATGCATCCGTAATTTCAGCTTCCGTGTTAAGGACTTTTGAGAAAAAGGCTTTTACTTTGTCCTTGACTTCTAGAAACGGAACTTCTGTAGCTGAGAAGCCGTGCCCATGAATTGGATGGCTTTCTCCACGGCGGATGATACTCGTAGAGATATTTATAGGATTTTGGAGCCGCAATTGTAACGAAGAACAATTCTAGCCTTGTTATAATATAGGTAAGCCAATTCTTACCTCTCTGAAGTCCCTAGTACTTCGGAGAGGAAAGGCGAAGACCCGAAGGTCATTGGCCCCAGCAGGTCAATAAGGGGTCTCAACGTCCTCTTGGTGAACAGATGAATATATGTGTATGACTTTATTTAACTGTAGCGTTAGTAGGATGGTGACTCACTGACTGTTGCTCTACTTCTACTTTTACTTGTGCAAACGTCCGGGTATTTATACCTGGACGTTAAGTGGATTATCCTAATTCTTAATTTAGTTCAATTGAATAATCGGCACGCGCGAGGCGGTGCCGTGTGCAAAAATAGGTATTTTTAGTTTACATTTGCTGAATCATAGTAATCTTATAGGCAATCGTAATAGGTCCGTTACATCCTCCCGGACTTAAACTCTACCTTTGTCCTCAGAGAATAGTGCAAAATAAATGTGAATGTTAGTTTTTCTGATAATTTTTAAGAATTAGAGATATGTATCATTATCTTGCAGTAGTGAAGGTGAAAGCGGTGGCGATGGTTCCCTTTCTTCTTCTTCTTCTTTGACCTCGATCTTGGTCTCGGGTTTAACTTCAATCTTGATTTCCTCTTCAGTCGAATTCTCATCTTCCGATTGTAAGTAGGAGAAGGTGGGGGAACTCGGCATTAAGCAAAGTGGACTTCTTGGTGAGTCATTCGAAACATTTGGGAATGCTGGGTATGTTGGACTAGTTGGTAAAAATTCCGAAGAATGTAATGAGGCGGAAGGGGTAGGGTGAAAGTAAAAGTCATTTTGGTCCAGGGTGAAAAACATGGTGTCAATTTCTCGTGGCATTGGCTGGACTACCGCTGTCGCTCGTGACGGTCCGGGTTGAGGCGATAAGGGTTCCTTTGATGACATAATGATTTTGCGGTACTTTGGAACTGACTTTGGTTGAAATTCCGAGTCACTACTTTCCTTACTGTCACTATTTTCGTTTTCTTCACTTTCTTCACTTGAACTAATCTTGATTAGTTCCGGGGATGATTTTCTAATCCGTTTTGATATAGGACGAAATCCGGCCTCGTACATGCGCAGAGTGTTTCCTTCTCATAACTCAACTCGCGCTTTTAAACGGCAGAATCCGCAGAATCCTCCCAAAAATGTTGTAGCGGAATTCTTAAATCTTGATTGAGGGAGTTTGGTTTCAATAGTCGTTTCCACTTTGCACCTCCCGATTAAACTTTTAGGCACCAGTTACAGTCTCTAGACATGGTGAAATTTGAATTGTTAACAGCTAATGAAATAGAACTAATGTTAGAAATTGTGTCATCCTATGTGTTGGCAAGTGCCGTTAATTAGTTTTGCGGTTTTCGGTTTATTCGGATTTTTCACTATACGAATCTGGTTGTCCTTCGGTAGTAGTAGTTCGTGTGTAGGGGTCTCAGGTAAAATTTTCTTGTAGAGTGTAAACTTTTTCGGTCAAATCCCTAATTTGGATTTCGCATGCGCTGAGTCTCTCCAGTAGTGAGTCATGCGCATCTTTGGGTCGTTTCGACGACTTTGTGGTGGTAGAAATTTTAACTCTTTTAACGGTGTGGGGTTGTTGCAATGTTGGTTTTGGTCTATAAATTGCAATTTCTTGAGTCGATGGTTCTGGTATAGGTGGCGCTGGTGCCGTAAGAGGGCTCGGTTGGTCCGATTGATCTACACCCAGATCGTCTTTAGCTTCTGTAATAAGTCGGTCGTACTGACGTCTCGTCATGCCGACTAGTCTGGTTAACCCGTCGACGTGTCGGAGGACTTCGCCATAAGTCACCTTAGGTGAGAATGTGATCAGAGCCTGTTGAAGTCGGTAAAATGTTGTAAGGGGGTAGTCCATGACCCTGGCGATCTCTATAATGATTTTCTTGGCTAATTGACCTTTTTCAGTGTCATCTTTGGCTAGCAAAGTTGGAGTTCGAGCTGAACGGAGCGCGTCTCTATTAGTGCATTTAATCCAGAGATCAACCTTAGTTAACTTCTGGTCCGGTATTTTGTTTATAGCTGCAACCACGCGGACCATATCTCAGTATACGGTATTGCGTATATGTTCTCATGGCCAACAAATGTTCTAAATTATCCAATTCTAAGTAATCTCTTTGCAAGATTGGTGCAACAGCTCGGGGGACCTCTTTGTGTAATAGTTTTTTCGTGAGGGTCTCAAAGTCCATGGTGACCTTGACGTTGAAGACCTGCGCAGTGTATGCCAAGTCAAAGGTACCGATGGGGTGAATTTGGAAGTCCCGATTCAGCGCCTGTAGTTAGGTGAATCCATAGAGGGTGATCTTAACTGTGTTGGGGGACTCTAGTAACTCTCGGAGTGGGGTCCCTATGGTGTTGAATAATAAAGTAGTGTCGTAGAGATAGCCTTGCCCTTTGGTGGCTACCGCTATACAGATTGTCTCTCCAAGATATGAGTAGCGGTTCCGGAACTAACGACCGGGAATTCGAAATCGAATAGGTTGGGTCCCGCTACTTGTTGTCCGTTGCAAAATAGTATTACATTTGTTATTAATTATTGGGTCGAAGGTCCTTCGAAGATGCATGAGTTTCGCGAAACCAGGCTCCTCCAAGAAACTATTTAAAATGTAACTTACACTTGTGATTTCATTTTGATCCATTCCAATTTCTTCGTTTCTCTTCTCGATTAGAAATCGTTTGCGACGATACGTCTTAAATTCTCACGTTCTCTTGCTGCTTTCCCCAGTATACGACGGGATCCCGGGTTTCGGCACCAAAATATTAGCTCCAAACGGCAAAATTCCTGGGCCAAACTATGGATCCCGTCTGCTTTATTGTTCAGTTTTACAGAGAGAGCGAGAACTTGAGACAGATACTCCTACCTATTTATATTTTTCCTTTCCACTTCTCGAAATAACTTTTGGCCTAGTTTAAGAGGCGCTCCTACTACTAATATCTTAGTCTATTTTGCTCTATTCTAATAAGGTGTGAGCTATTTCTTTCCGGAAATAGCAACGACGGGTTGACGCTGTGACTTCCATGAAACAGGAGAGGAATTCAAACAGGAAATAAATCCTCCAATTGTTTTTTTTAATTTGAATACTGTTAGTTTTCAAAATGCAAAAAGATGCTTAAAATACCCTAGTTATTCCTGCTTCGCCCATGACATCTAATTGTGTTTGCTATTTACTTCAGCTTGCTCAGACCTTGCCCATCTATATTGAAAGTGGCCATATTGCCACGGTAGAGTAATAGTACCGTTATTTAAATTGATTTTAATTCATCTAAATAATTAAATATAATAATTTGATCAATAATAAATTTGGCCTGTGCGCCTGAGCACCTGTGCGTGCTTTTGCCTGTAAAGGGTACATGTCTAGGTGGTGTGCACGTGTCCAAAATTCCGGAAAATCGTTTCGACTGCAGAAAGGGAGTGTTCGGCTGCTATCTCTTTTGTTCTCACGTTTGTGTTAAATTACCAGTTTACCAGAGGTAATTAAGCCCTAACAATTAAAGTCAAGTTCAAGTTCTTTTTTCAAAGTTTAGAAATCATTTGAAGAACGTGGTAGAACAAACGGCACAGAGAGTAGTTACAATTCTATAATTTGCTCAAAAACGTTGATCGTTTAAACGTTTGACCTCGGAACATCGGTTGGAAAGTATCGTTACTTCTGTTAGGTTGACCTCGGAACATCGGCTGGAATGTATCGTCGTTTACATCAACCTAACTTCTTTCGGTAAAGTACTTATCGTTAGTCGTAAGCTACAATGCAACTCATGTACTTACTTAAATTCAGAAGGAGAACGAGTATTCACGCTAAAGATATCTTACCACTTCTGTTAGGTGTGACCTCGGAACATCGGTTGGAAAGTATCGTTACCACTTCTGTTAGGTTGACCACGGAACATCGGTTGAAAGTATCGTGGTTTTCATCAACTTCTTTCAGTAAAGTACTTAATAGTAAGTTGCAATGCAACTCATATACTACTTAAATTGAACGAGAATACACGCTGAAAATATCTTACCATTCTGTTAGTTTGACATCGGAACATCGATGGAAAGTATCGTTACCACTTCTGTTAGGTTGACCTCAGAACATCGGCTGGAAAGTATCATGGTTTACATCAGCCTAACTTCTTTCGGTAAAGTACTTATCGTTAGTAATAAGCTACAATGCAACTCATGTTCTACTTAAATCCAGAAGGGGAACGAGTATTCACGCTAAAGATATCTTACCACTTCTGTTAGGTTGGCCTCGGAACACCGGTTGAAAGTATCGTGGTTTACATCAACTTCTTTCAGTAAAGTACTTAGTAGTAAGTTACAATGCAACTCATGTACTACTTGTGAGCCCAGGTTCCGGAGGCCACGCCCTCGAACCTGGACTCACACCCCGACCCGGGTAGAGTAAGAGGTATGTAGGTTACCAGGGGTTCTTCCTGGCAGTCTGTCAGGTCTTGGACTATGTGCAAGTAGCACGGTATAAGAGAAGGAGGATTTAGGTCAAGCGGAGAGTCGGGTAGGAGAGGCAGACCAGGAAGGAGCCTAGGGAAGTAGAACCGGGTGGGATTGTCACCCTGGATCCCCCCGGGGGACTCTCCAGAGAGTCTCCCGGAGGTAGGAGAGAGATAGAGTTAGGTCAAGCCGATTTCTAGAGGCGATTCCTAGGTAGGGTGTCCAGCGCGAATAAACCGATTGTTTGTCCTGAAGTGTGGAGAGA
>JABASK010000800.1:0-11897 GCA_019776465.1 Rambutanura hunanensis | reverse complement strand
AGAAAAATTTAGAATCATGCGCAAACACCATATACCTTTCTCTTATAAATTCAAAACTACTATTACTTTCCATATTCCAATATTACTTTCCCCATGATTTATTAACTAAAGTAAAAACAGTAAAACGAAAAGAAACACCTTTTTGCCAGTTTCCGTACGACCAAACTTGGGACACCTAGAAGTTTTTTTTTTTCAAAAATATTTTTGTAACAAAAATTGTTTATTGCAGATTTGAATGACACAAAAAACTTGATCTAAAAAAAAAATTCGACCAAAAAATTTTTTATCCCAAAATTTTTTTTTGAAAAATTTTTTCTACCAAAAATGTTTTATTGAACATTTGGATGATACAAAAAAGTTGACCAAAAAAAATTTGGAGTAAAAAATTTTTTGGTCGAGATTTTTTTTTAGATTAAGTTTTTTGTGTCATCCAAATCTGCAATAAAATATTTCTGTTAAAAAATTTTGAAAAATAATTTTGGAAAAAAATTTTGGAAAAAATAACTTCTAGGTGTCCCAAGTTTGGGTGTACGGAAACTGGCAAAAAAAGTGTTTCTTTTTAGCTCATGAGATCAACAATTTTCATATAGGTTGTGTTGACCTTTGACCTAGGATGGTGAAGTGGGTTAAAGTTGTAATATTATCCTGCTTACTAGGTAGCTTAACGGTTTGTAATGACTTTTACACTTTGAATTTTTTGAAACTTTTGACTCGGTCACTTCAATAGTATATTTACGCTCCATTTACAGCGGTGTATTTTATACTAAAAATTGGTTCATTTTCAATCCTTTTTTGTCATAGATGTTTGTCATGATCAATTTAATGGTAAATCGTATAGAAAGACACTTCCTAAAGCATACGTTTTCAAATTATATATTGAGCGCCGAACGAGGCATAGTGCTCCAACTGGTAGTTTACGCCTGTCCAAAGATTTTGCTATTTTTGAAAGAAAAATTCAAATGTGCGTCTTCGTGTTCAGCTTATTCCTAACTAATAGTTCAAATCCCAACTTTTTTTTACTGAAAAGAAAAACTGTTACGACGCAAAGATTTCTTTTGGTTTCTACTTTCTCAAACTTTTTCGATTTTCAAAATGAATTTATAAGTAAAGGAATTCAAAATTGGGATTACTTTTAGATGGAGAGAAAACTCAAATCCAATACTGTTAACACCTTGTTATCAAAGAAGGCCTACTGTATAGTTAAGGTTTTTGGTCCCATATGTGTTATGTGTTAAGTCAAGCAAAAAACCCAGACAGTTATATCCAATCTTCTGTCAGGTTACATATGAAGAAGAGGAGAAATAAAAGGCGTGAGAAACAGAATCACCATGAACCCATCCATCGTAGAATATATTTTCAAAATGGAAGAAAAGTCGTACAAAAAGTTCAACTTTTCAGGTGGGAAAGAATTCACCGCAATTGTGCCACTCTTTCTTCCTTTTCCTCATCTTCCTCTAACTTCCCAAATCTAACATCATAAACTTACGTCGAAAACGTGATGAAAAAATGAAGAAGATCCAATTTTGGTGACTGAGAGAACGAAATTTGAATCCAAAGTGGAGGTTTGAAGTCGTAGACATAAACCAAGAATGTTGTATTATCCAAACTTCCAAAATTATAGTCCGTTTTGAGGAATCGCGTTTTGTACGTGGTACAATTGTGACTTGACAGCAAAACTTTTTCACCGACTCTGGCTATTTAAATAAGAAAGACAAATAGTGATTATCTTTTAGTAAAAGTTTCTTACTATTAGTTTCTTTTCTCCTTTTTCGTGTATTATAGTGTCGTCTAGGATTTTAGTAAAAAGGAAAGCTTACCGGTCCTAACTGTAATATTAATTTTTGCTAAAATTGAGCATGTGATCTGAAAGTACAAAAAGAACAGAGTGAAAATGAATCACAACCATTAAGTGTGCTTTGTTAAAAATGAGTTCTTTTACCATAAAATCAGTGTCGATGTCTAGTTTTGTTGGGGCATTTTTGAAATTAATTTGTCGTAAATGAAGATCCTCCTTCTTAGACAAGTTAAATGTGAATTGGTAATCTATTTGTAAGTCATCTGTAGAAGAACGTAATATCCAAAGTTGAAGAAATTTTTACAGTCAATGTATTTTGATTTCACAGGTTTACACATGTATTTTAAACTTACAGAAACAGGAGCCACTGTTGGCTTGATCCTCAGCGTAAGTGAGGTTCAAATTGTTTAGGCTGAAATTGGGGACTCTTACGCTGCAATAAACACAAAAATTTAGAAATCGGAATCGTATTAATGCCTACCCGGAATATACACTACGCTATGAAGTAATTTTAAGTCAAATTGAATTAAAGTATTCCACCGTTTTCCATAAAATGAAATTCTACAACACTTACTAGTTGCTTTGAGTATCACAATGTTGGCAATGCTCTCCAGAAATTCCTTTCGTCGTACAATAACATCGACCCGTTTCTCGGTTACAAGTATCAGCCTGCCCATTACATTCACAAGCTGTAAGAACGAAAAGTTGTTGCTATTAACAACTTTAGAATAATTTTTAAGTTTAGACAAAAGTTAAGATATTCTATTGCTCTTCATTGTATTAACACAACGCAAGCTAAGGATTCTCAAGCATTTAATACTAATATTTTCTGTGTCGTCTCTTGTTTCTTACGTTTACAGGAACCTCCATTCATGGGATTCCCATAGTATCCCGTGACGCAGGTGTCACAAGACTCTCCTTCTGTGAAACCATCACAGCGTATACACTTGTCCTCTTCGTCACAAGAACTGTGACCGTTACACTGGCAATCTAAATCGCAAATGATTTTTTTTAACTATACAAATTTTTTTACTTTTAATTTTCACAGTTAAACCCCACGACGACAACTCACCTGGACATGATGTAAAATTCCAGTTCTTCGCTGGACACGTTTTCCTATCTACAAAGGTCCCAGTGACGTTAAAATGGAGCGGACCTCGACTTGACCCTTCCATACAGTAGCCGAGCCCAGTTCCAGTCCCGCTATCACACCACCCACAGGAAGGCAACGACAGGCAAGTATCACAGGAAGCCACTTCTTGACATTCTGAACCGATAGAAAAACAATACAAAGTAATTAGCCGTTTCTAATTTTCTGATACTGTTTAGCCATACGTGAAGACGCGTTTGTCATACGAGGATCCTTGGAACTGCACAAACTCGGGCTCTGTGCCCAAGACATACATTGACCATACGGAAAAGAAACGACGTACGCATTCTTGTCGACACAAGTACTGAGATTATTACACCAAATGCAACTGCTCGAGGTACAATTATAGCAAGAAGTGTGATCAGTGCAACTCCTTTCACATATTCCAGGTTCGACTTCTGTTCCATTTCCTACAACAAACAAAATTCTTACAATTTTCTTTTCATTGAATCTACCCCCACTACATCATTGCATCGAAACAGTGCCCAAGCTAGGCATAATATTGACTTTTCATAATTTAAGACGTCGAATACCTGAAATGCTTAGGTTTTCGAGTTGATAACAAGAAATTGTTTGCAATGAGATTTGAGTTATTAGTTTTGAGGTCATTTGCACACCAACAAAACTAACAAAAGGAAACTAAAAATATGCAATGTTAAAAACTTACGAAGGGCAGGGACATCCCGCACACATTGTTGTTCCTTATCTTTATTCCAAATGCAGCTCGCTTCCGACGAACATAGCAAACAATTGTAAGAATACTGGCTACACTTGGATTCATCCGTATCACATTGCTCCAATGAAGCAACAACCTTCAGAAAATACCGAAATTTAGAAACAAAATCAACCTGTGAATTCCTTTTACTAAAAAACTTAACGGAAGATCCTCACCTTATGTTTCGTATCTTTACATTTTGTATCCGTGTGCTGACACAGTCCATCACACCAAACACATTCGTAGCTATTTTGGACACAAGCAGAACAACTTGTCTTGTCCTCACAGGCGTGTACTCCTGAAGCAGATGTGACAATTGAGCCTCCAAGGCACTTTGATTCTGGATCGTTTATTTTTTCGCACCGATCAAGTTTTCGATTCCACCTACACTTTGAGCCCAAGAATTTACTTGACGAACATGAAGCTAATGACAGAGCTTCGCAAGTAGGTGGTGTGAAACGAATCAAATCATTGAGAATTCCACCATTGAAACCACCCCATGTGTACACTTCATTGTCGAAAACAGTAGATGAGTGCCCGTAATACGCCAACTCCGCTGGAAAATCCTGCGGTGGTGATTCCACTGTTGTCCATGAATTGCACTCAATATCATAAACCAGCACGTCACTTGTGAAACACTTGGAACCAAGACTATAAGCCGTATCATTGTGTCCATTTCCACCAAAAATCATCAAAAACTCGGAGTGAATTACAGCCGAGTGAAGAAACCGTGCCTCGGGCCCACTTTCCAAAGAATGCCTGAACACCCAACAAAAGTTA
Source organism: Rambutanura hunanensis (assembly GCA_019776465.1). NCBI lineage: Eukaryota > Metazoa > Arthropoda > Collembola > Poduromorpha > Neanuridae > Rambutanura > Rambutanura hunanensis. Next base: position 7,457 of record JABASK010000800.1, on the reverse strand, counting down.
GTTGTATATCAATGCGAATAATGTGAAAACGGTAAAGGCAAAACTTCTTTTAACGTACCAAAGGCGATTGATTGGTTCATAAGTGTGAAGACTATTTGTAAGAGCCGTCTCTCCAAGCCTATAACCACCATAAACGTAAATTTTTTGAGAGGTAGGATCCCAATTGGCGGTATGTCCATAACTTCCAGTAACTGGGTACCCTTTGGTTTCAATTATGTTCCATACTGGGCCGCCTTCGATAAGAAGTTTCCAGTTATCATATCATACGTGATACCCAATGTCTCAAACAAATCATTAATTGTAACGACTTACTAAAATGAAACTCTTGAACTAAATTCACATAACCATAATATGGCGAATGACCGAGAAGCACAACCATTTTACTTTTGTTGTGCCGTGTCCTGTTGCCTTTTTCATTAACCACGACTGCTGCATGTCCAGCAACTTGTATTGGGCCTGAAAGTATTTAGAAAGAAGTGAAATTTGTGACATTTGTTGGGGTTAATCAGGAATATTTCGAACGACAAGAAACCTTGAATACTACCTACTAAATCATTGTTACCTCTCCGTTACTTTAATCTGTTGCTCTGTTTATACTTACTTTAAATTAAATCTTACCACAAATAGATCTCCTACAACCACCATTATCGCGACTGAAGTTGACTTCTGACCAGTATCTAGTATTCAGGTCCAACGCCCAAATTGCATTGGAAACATATCTTGTTCCATAACGTCCATCATGTACGCCTCCGTAAACGTAAATCTTGTTCTGTTTGAAAAAATACAGAGGACAAGTAGTGAATTCTTCAATGATTCGAACACAAACACAATCTTACATCATAAACAACACTCGAATGTCCGTAAAGTAGTGGGAGGCTACCCTTGGTCTGCACCTTTTCCCATATGTTTTCTGTAAAGGTTTGTCAATCATCAATCACAAATCCCGTACAAATGATATTTTATGATTTACGTGTAAAATCATATCGATAAACCGGGGGTTTCTTAACATCGAGATTCAAATTCGTTCCAGCGATTATCCATAAGGAGTTGTTGTAAACTACGGCTGAATGAGAAGCAAGGCCTTTAGGTAGAGGTGATTTGGAAGATACCACTTCCCAATAGCCATCTGAAGAGTCAATGGTTTGACTGCAGTCATAACCTTCGAATTAAGTAAGTTTATGAGTTAGTAGAAATTCGCTGATTAGTATTCTGTATTGAGTTAGTATTTCTAAGAAGCTGAAATGTGAGAAGAACCTCTAAAGCCTTCAAAGCATTGACATTTGTGCAGCTCCATGTCACAACTTCCTTGAGAGCTACAGTTGTTCGGACACTTCTCAAAACTACAAGCTGGTCCCGTCCATTTAGCGTCACACGTGCACCTCCCATCCAGACAGACACCATGACCAGAACAAATAACATTCGAATCTTCACTGGGACAAGACTGTGTGCTATAATTGAAATTCAGATTTTTCAAAATCGAAGAACGTAGAAGTAAAATAGTAAAAAAAAATACCGGTAAGTTATATTGAATCCAGTGAGATTGTATGCAACATCAGTGTAAAAATGCAAGAGAGCATATCCCGATTTTGCGACAATTCCTGGTTTCTGTAATACTTTGTAGTTATCTTGAACTAGAAGTCCACTAAAAACAAAAGACATGTTTAAGACTAAGGTTTCGTGTTGAAGTGTAATATGTTACCTAAATACACTAAGAAGGGGAGAGTAGACACTATCTCCGTCAAAGATATATAGATGATCCCATCCACATTCTGTAGCAAATTCCTCGATATTTAGAAAAATGGGAGAAGATACAGTGGTGCCATTACTTAATTTTCGATTGGAGTCAATCAACCATGTACACCTGAATGAAATGAATTTGTTAACCGTATTTGTCTCTCTAGCATCTAAAAAAAATCATTATTGCACATTCAACTCACTTCATATTGCTTGTATAGTTTCCATAACCTGAGAAAACGAAAAAATTAAAATTGTAAAGTTTGCTTGTTTGTTGATTTCCCGTATTGGCGTGCTAAGTATAGTCCCCACCAAGGCAGAACATTGAAGATGCAAATAAATCCGATTTTGTTTACAAAGCAAGTTTAACAGGATTAGATTAAAAAAGAATATGAATAAACTACTAACCGTCGATGATCCATCCGCGTTCATCGGACAACCTATATTTACCATTACATAAAATGTTCATGTAATAATGTTCTGTAACTTCATCGTAAGTAATGCACAAAAATCGAATATTATGTGACGAATTATTACCTGACTTTTCCGGAGCAATGTTCACAGAATTTTCCAGACCATCCGGGATTGCAGCGACAGGATTCATTGATACATTTCCCATTTCCAAAACATGGTAACAGTTGACCATTACTCCAGCGGTCGGGTCCAAAAACACCTTTGCAGTTACTTGAAATTGCACCTGGGTCTGAGGTCAAGTTGAGATTACTCTTGTCACTTTCCGTTCCTTGAACTTTGGTAATATGTGAGAGGTTAATGATGAGAAAGCATTGTATAAAAATCAGTGAAGGATAACTAATCGTTAGTGATAATTGCGGAAATAATTTTAGTTTATCACTAAATAGGCTATGTGAATCCAATATCCATTTTCTGCGATACTTAGATTTGAAGAGGAATAAAAATTTCTGAAGGAATCTGAGCATAATTGCATTCTCTTCCATTCTCTTTTTTGCTTGTGAAATTGACACTCCTCCTTGTGATATAGAGGAGATCAATTGGTATCAAAGAGCTGAAAATAAGAACGTTTGTTTGTCTTTTTGCTATTTACCCTCCGGAGTGTTATTTCTTATCTTATAGCTCACCGAAGTGGAAGACCCGTAGCACAAAATCAGTTCATTTTCTGAATTCCATTATTTTGAATTTCGTATCCGCACATTATCAAAGCGTAAAATGGTGACTCGATGCAACGTATATTCTAAGCATGAACGCCCCAATATATTGATACTACCAGTATTGTTGAGTTCACGTTACCTAAAGAACAAAGTAATACAGCATTAGGCTAGTATCTTAGTTAGATCAAATCAAAACAGAACCCAAGAAAACTTGCTCAAGACCAGGCTATAATAGCAAATTAGTCAAAAACAAAGTATCTTCAAACGGTAACAGTAATGCTGGCTAAACATTAAGTTAATAGCATGACTACAGTCGTAAATCGTAATATTATACGAGAAAGTAAAATTAAGCTCAATACGATAAAATTAAAGGTTACTTATTTACATGCCTTACACACTCTTCACTGCTCCACTGTCTGAATTGCTTCAACTTGTAATATTGCATAGGTAACAACATTGACTAAATAACGTTTTGGCTGAATCATTTACCTGAATCCCTTATGTTTTTCAGATGTGAAAGTGAAGAACAGATGATCAAATTAAGGGCTTGGAGGAAGGATACGGAACAAGAAACGGGCACCTACTCTCAAGACTCCCGTCCCGTTGTCGCGTGCCTGGATTAAAGTAAATTCACTTCCTCCTTTTCTGTAACTTTATAAATCCTTATACTCTTACCTTGTTTTCCAAACAAAGCCCTTATCTGTTCCTGTCTACAAGGTGGCGATACTTTGTCTAAGTAAAGTGGAGTTGCCAAAAGTACTTTGCAAAAATTGCACAAAAATGAATACTATGTACTAGGTACGTTCCTCTGATTATATAATTTACAAATCTTTGAATTCCACTGTTGTTGTGAAGAGATGGTTGGTAAGCTAAGCACAGATGATGAGATGATAAGAGGGAGGCAAGGCAAGGAATCAATTCCGCCCACAACACCACCATCACAGAAGGGCAATTCTTACTAAAAAAACGAAGTTGTGACGTTTTATGTTCTTTCAAGAAAGTTTTAACAAGCATAAGTTTACCATTTTTTTAAAATTTTATTCGTTCATTTGTAATTATTATTGTTCTGAAAAGCAAAATTATGAAAATTATGAAAATGTTTATTTTGTTTTAGAATAGGGAACCGCAAAAACAATAACATTTTAGGCTAATGGTTAAGATGAGATTGATCGTTTTACAGTCGACAATTCTTAGGATGACTTCATTGGCTAGAGACATTAAATTAAAATTACACACCAGTCTACATACGATAGTCTACAATTGGAATAAGCTACCCATCTTTTAGGTTTATTAAGTGGTTAATATTAATGTGTACTATGTCCTTATTAAAAGAGATATTACTCTGAATGGGCAAATGTGAAGGGATAGACTGTGCAATTTTGTGATTTTGTTTAGTAATTGAAAATTTCAGTAAATTTTAAACTAGATTACTTGTCAAATGCAGAATTATTTTTAAATATAGTGACAGTAATCGTCGCAATCCGAAATGAGCTTCCAATTTTCATTTTTATACGACGTTCACCAATTTTAAAACGTTAAATTAATTTTTTTTAAAAACGTCTTTATAAGACCATTTTTTTTAAATATGCTAATTGTCGGCATAATTTTTGCTCTGACGAAGTTGATGACTGCGTCTTCTTGGTTTACTTAAGATTTTTCCGTCTTCACAAATGACCCGTCACATTTTCTTAAACTTTGACCTAGGTACATATTCGTCTGCGAATCATTAACATATTGTCGCTTGCTTACAATAAGCAGTTGAACACTAGAGCATCCCTTCAATATTAAGCGTGCACGACAGAGCATTGTTAACTTACATACATGTTTAAAGTTACTTCCCCTTTTTTGCATTTAAATTACAGTAGGTTATTTCCACGAATCTTTAAAGTTTTGCCTCCTTTTCAGAAAAAGTAGATACAATAGTGATTTTCTTAAAAGATTAATTGCATTATTTCATAAGAGAGAATGCTTAAGGTGTTAGAAATTGAAGAGTGACTGTACACTGATTTAAAAATTTGGTACATCTAAATTACATCCCCGTCATTTCACCAACCTTTAGGTCATTGCGTAAGAGAGAATGCTTAAGGTGTTAGAAATTGAAGAGTGACTGTACACTGATTTAAAAATTTGGTACATCTAAATTACATCCCCGTCATTTCACCAACCTTTAGGTCAAAAATAAAATAAAATGTAAGAAACATCCCTGTATATTTTACTTATAATGAGCTTACCTGATTAAAACAGAAGAGCCGAATTCGTAGTTTGGACACGAACAAATTTTAAAAGAAAAACATAAAAGATTTTTGGTCAAAAGTAAAAGCGGCATCTTGATTTGTTTTTGTTACATGCTTCAATTTGTAAAGTGCCGAGTAGTGCCATTTAGAAAAGGACAACGCGTTGGAACCTGTCCCGAAATTTCGGAAAGTCGTTGAATTGATTCCTCAGGATTCATTTGTCTGCGGGCTACATTGTAGTAAGCATCGGATTGAGGAGTCGACTGCGCAGATTTGAAAATTGACAAGTTATACCCTGGGAATTGGTAAACTTGGCTGAAATGACCTTGAGCTGCAGAAGTCGCCTGTGGTTGTTGCAAAACATGTTGATTGTTACCATCAGGTTCGGGAACATTCTGTGGTGGATGAGAAGGTCCAGCGAAATAACTTGCTGCAGATTGGGCTTGGGCAGTACGAGTTGCATGTTGGCGACGTAGGTCGTGGTAATGTTCAAGTTCAGCGTCAGCAATAGATTGTGGATCTTGGGTAGTGGACTCCTCAGAGTCATCTTCGGATTCCGTAGCAGGTTGCCCAAGTTGGGCATCTTGGTCGTTATCATCTTCCCGTTTCGTTATTTAATGCGGTATAGTGGGGACAATGGTGAACATGATCTTCGAAGTCGTATACAGATGGCGCAAATTGGAAACCCTGCTGGGAATCTTCTTCGACTTTAATAGGAAATTGAAGCTGAAAATCCTGTTGGAAATTATTTTCTGTCGCAATAGTATTTTCCGCAGCGGCACTAGGTTCGTTTCCGAATTCTAACTGGTTACGGCGCATGTTCTGTTGTTCAGCAGTATACAAATTCACTAATTCTCTTCCAGAAAAACCCAACCAAACTGGGCTCATACTATGTTCCCTTGCTGCACCTAAGGGTAGTACACTCTGTAAAATAGAAGGAAACGTTTAGTTTCTAATATAGCGACTTTTTTTAATTTGAATTTTAACCACCGAGAATAACAAACGCGTCGATTCACCTCAGCTATTTAAACATTAGTTACTACACATTGGTTTCTTTTAAGTTCTATTCGTGTTCAGTTAAATCAAAACGAACAGTCTACAGATTCGTTGCCTAACTTGTATTAAATTGTGTTAATCTAACCTGAGAACTTGGCATTGGTCCCATTGAAATAACCCGGGACTTGAATTCCACTAGACAATCCATAATGCAGAACTGATGTCGGAGCAGATGAAGGTCCTGGATTCGTTGAGTGATGATCTGCACCAGATCGGGTCGTGGTTGAAGCTTCAGTCCGAACCGAGGAGGAAGAAGAAGGCCCAGCCGTAGATCCAGTTGTAGACGCACTCGTAGGCGGTCTTTCGTCGTCGCCTGTATCAACAACACTTCAAATATTAGAATTACTTTTAAATTTTACAATTAAAGGCTGAGTTTGTAAATTACAGTGTGTATTACAGAAAGGTGTTCACCTCCCTTTCCTATTTTTAAATTAGATTAGCAGTAGCAAAGTTTTTACTAAAACTAAAAAAAAATAGCATTGCCACAATCGTTAAACTCAGCAGTGACATTGTGATCTTTTGATCTATTTACAACTTTGATTTAATGATCGGTTAACTTTCTGAGACACGATCCCATATATTTTTTGGAGGTTTCTTTCTTTTTTCTTGATTTTAGCGTCACTCTCTTACTGCGCATGCGCTTTAGTCTCGAGCGGGTGATGCGAGGAGGCAGTTAATTGAAAGAATCATGAATGACTTTAATTCATTTTCATGCATAATAAACTATGTGGGTTACATGAAACTCGAAAAGGCGAGACAAAAAATGTCAGCGTGTAAAATAATCGCTGTTAAGACTCTTACAGTAATCCTGCGCCAATCCTCGTCCCTTCCATCGTTTCCATGTGGTTGCTGCTTGTGTTGCGTCATTTATTTTTGGCAAACTTGGTAGAGCGACAACTGGGTTCGAAGACGAATTGCTTGATTGGGTTGGCGTGACCCCTTTGGTTTCTAATTGTAGTCCCAATTCGTTGATTGGCTGCATATTCAAGGCGCTAGCTGACACTTGATGCACTCTATTGGTCGGCACAGATACTGGGGTCGAAGTGTTAGATACCCCTTGTGTGAGTGTGCAAATGGAGTGCAGGTGTTTCATTTCAGTAAACGACTGTTGTGGCACTTGGCTGTTCGAAAATAGATTATTAGCGCTAGCCGCGGTGTTCCCCGTTTCGAACGTCCAGCGGACGCGGACTTTCGCACGCCCGAGATGTCCGAAACAAATTTTTTACAGAAATAAAATCGGGTCGGAAAAGCAAAAACGGAATTACGTTAAGATAGAATACTGTTAGTAAACAACGTTTTGAATTTG
>JABASK010000799.1:0-11898 GCA_019776465.1 Rambutanura hunanensis | reverse complement strand
ATTGCAGTAAGTTTTTACCTCGCGCTCCATTTCATTAGTAAAAGGAAAAGTTTTCTCCCAAAACTTTAATTTGAACAAAGTTTTCTTCTTTTTTTGAAAGAAAAGAAAAGAAAAGAAAAGTTTGTTCTTAGTGTTGGAACTTATTTTGATTTCATTTTGTAAATTGTAATTCGAACACCTTCAAGTTTTTTTTTGTTCTTTTTACTTCTTTTTATTCGAAATTTTTTTTTTTTTACTTTTGTTACTATATGTCAAGAAAAAGTACTTTTGAGCCTTTTTTTTAGTTTTCTCGCTTGTATTTTTCGTAGACTTTATAAATATTTAATCAAAATTTTTTTTCTTCTCAAAACTGGAAAAACGGCACGAAAATTTTAAACTCTGAATTTTTCCATTGAAAGTATTTATCAATTTGATAAAAACGTTTTCGTGTGTGTTTTTCTCCAGTTGCGTGAGTCGTATCTCCGTGCATTTTTCACAAAACCGTTCAACCTTGGACTTTAAAGTAACGAACTTTATCACTAATGAGCTTCTAACGAAAATTTTGAGGTCACCTTCGTGTCCTTCAAAATTTCAAAACCTGAAACTTCCATTTCTTCAAAACTTTCACCACGTGTTTCGGGTACAGAACTCATTAGCATCGATAATTTTGCAGTTACTTGAAAGTCATTATGAGTTAAAATTATATCATTGTTATTAAGTCAAGATTTAAAAAAAACGTATTTCCCTTGTTTTAAAAAATGGAGTTAATCTTTCTAGAATTCAAACAAAAACTGTCCCAGCAGTGTGGCATCACTTTTGGGAAATCTATTCTAAAATACTATTTCCGTTAGTTTCTAGACGTACTACAACATTTTAGAAACAAAAAAAAAACATAAAAGAGCATCAAACAAAGCATGAATAATCAATGAGGTTTGACATACTGCAGGTAAAAACCAGGTCACGAAACCCGGCCGTTTCTCACAACCTATACCTTCCAAAAAAAAAACTATTCCTTCATGTCCAATCACTTGAACTATCACATCATTCCAAAAAATTTAACAAATAATAATTTGAAATGGAAGCGATTTAGTAACAAAAAATATGAAAGAAAAGATGAGCAGTGAACCAAAAATTTTATCATTGTCGAGACAGGAAATGCTCATTTCCGTCAAGTTGACTAGAGAGATGCTTAAAGATAATGATGATGAGGAAAAGTATACTTAAGGTTTACTACAGTGAAATTTTGATGAAAAATAACGATTCCCAATAAAAAAAAAAGCCTTAGCAACACAATTGACAATAAAATGTATAATTTTCATTCTTCTCTCATCTTTAATTTACTCGATGAGTTTTCTCGTGGGTATTTCCTCGCTCTATCAAATAAATAAGGAATCAACCCATTGATTTTTCTTATAGAAAAAAGGTCATGCTTTGTAGATTTCAAATTCGGCCCACGAAAAAGTGTTCTATTGTTTAGTTTTTTATTAAGAGAGCATCGGATACAAAAGATTATGAAGCGTTTAGGACGGTAAGGACAAATACTAAAACAAACTGCTGTATACCCCCGCCCAGATCCAATATTTCCTGGATTCATTTTCTAGCCAAGGCACGTGACGAAAGAAACGAATCAGGACCAACTGCCAAGTCGGGAATGACCCTTCGACTGATAATGAGGTTTGGACGGAAAGTCATTTGTCAATGTCACTACATTTGTAAATGTTGCCGAGTTGTCCCAAAAAACAACAAAGCAAGTACCAAAAAAACAAGGATTTTTTGTTGGGAACATGCGTGCGTCAATCGACCGAACGTTCTGAAATTTTTGAAAACCTCTTAATTTGAACAGCTTAGCGTTTTTTTTTCAAGAATTATTACGCATTTAGTTACAAAATAATTAGAAAAGTAGAATTTTTTTAAGAAAAAAGGTTTTTTCTTTCTATTCAATTGATTAAACCAAGCGGCGGCGGTGACGTTCAGTTTACTAGAAAAAAGTACAATGCATAGGCGTTGACTTACTGTTTACTACAGAAGTGACAGCTTTTTTCCAATTTTTTTTTTGGAAAAGACGTTTTACTGAAAAAAAACTAATTGTTTTTGTTTTCAGTTTTACAAAACTTTAACGCTTACACTTGACAGTGTTGAGTTTTCGTTGTAACGAAGAAACAAACAACTTCTTTTTTTTTGCAAATAAGTCACAATGTGAAATTAACTTTTATTTTGTCTGCGGTTTATTCCAGTGACTTTTGCAGCAAAAGTTTTGAAAATAGAGTGTCAACTTCTTCTAATTAAACTTCCACTTCAACTTTCATGTCGGGACCACTACCAATGCGTCATAAACCTCACTAACTTTTAGTAGTGATTGAAAAACAAAGAAATTTAAGAGTTCAGACCAAAAGTTGAGTTAGTACAAGATCCTTTTTAGCACAGTTGTAACAGTAGGCGTAAAAAAAGTTTAGGAGCAAAAACTTTGAGTGTGGTGAGTTTCGGAGTGACGAGGTTTGACTGCCTAACGGTAGAGAAGGTCCCAACTGTTCTTCCAGGGATTTTTTTTGGAACTCCTTGGAAGAGGTTAGCAAACTTACCAGACAGGCGTAGAAGGTTCGTGGTTCAAAAGACAAGAGATGATGTTTTTGGATCGTAGTCGAGATCAGATCCAATGACTTTTAGATACAAAAGTGTGAAAAAGTAATCATAATTTTCCAACTTTCTCTTCTTTTGTCACAATTGGATTCTCGTCTTGGTCCTTCTTATAAGAAATGAACTAAGATACTGGCACGTGCTCAATTACGAGATGCAACTTAAGTTCAACGAAAAAAAACTCATTGTTTTTCGTTCTGGAACTCCGGCCCCCTTTCCCCCCCCCCCCCCCCGAAAGCAGCAACTACTGTTGAAGCTGCGGAGCACGAATGCACGAAAACGATATAAAATTTGAGGAGATTGAAGGGCAGGAGTTTTTTGAATGTCCAATAGTTGGATAACAATTTATTTCAATTTAATTACGCGTAACATTTGGTAACGACATAACGAATAATTGACTTTTCGACGTTATTGTGCACCTCCCTCCTCTTCACCTCCAGAAGTTGTAGCTTCTGCTTCTTCGTCACCTCCTGCTGCTGCTGCTTCAGTAGTCGCTTCATCACCACCATTACCACCGTCACCATCACCTCCACCGCCACCACCACCACCACCACCACCACCACCTTTTCCTCCTCCCCCTCCTCCACCACCGCGTGAACTCTTCCGTTTGCATTTCTAATTAAAATGAATGAAAACAGGTGTCAACTCCAGAAAGTGTAAACCAAAATTAGATTTCAAACCAAGTTCAATACATTTTGAACTTACGTCATGAATTGCTTTATCCAAGCATTTAAAAAAAGTCTTGTAGTTCTTACAAGCCTTTTCGTCACTGAATGACGCTGCAAAAAAACGGAAGTCAAGTGCTACAATGATAAATTTTTAGTGTACAGTTCTAACTGCTAACATACTCATGGCTCGAGCGCAAGTCGAAATTTTAAGTTTCAGCATTTTGTGAGCAGCTGCTGGAAATGTAGTGGTAACGAAGAGTTCCATGGCAGTATGGTTGAAGTACGGGCCACTTGTATGCTCTGTGTCAGTATCATGAAGCTGAAATGGAAAATTGTTAAAATTATCAATCTTTTACTATAAACCATTACCTTTNAGTTTCAGCATTTTGTGAGCAGCTGCTGGAAATGTAGTGGTAACGAAGAGTTCCATGGCAGTATGGTTGAAGTACGGGCCACTTGTATGCTCTGTGTCAGTATCATGAAGCTGAAATGGAAAATTGTTAAAATTATCAATCTTTTACTATAAACCATTACCTTTAATTATTTTTTTTAATTCAGGAGGTACCCATCCCAACTGCTCAATTTGACAAACACGATAGCAAGCAGAATTTTGTATACGACTTTTTTTCTTCTTATCGTGCTCTGAAGTAAGGTCAAATTCGTCGTCACAATCTCGATTTATACCTTCCAGCTCTTTCGTATCCATGGTTACACCTATGCAACTTTTCCATTCTGCCATGGTTTTCCGAACACGCTCTACTTCTTTCTTGTCACCATCTTCTTCTCCGTTAAAAATGTCTTTAATGATTTCTTTGATATCGTGCAAAATGTTAGCTCTCTAGAATTTCAAGTTCGCTAGTTTTAGAATTCCAAGCTTTTTTTATCAAAATACGTAAAAGAGTTTTACATTTTTCTCTATTTTTACAAACTTACCGTTGGTATATTGCACAGAAAAAGCACGTACAGGCTCAACAGTCCGACCGTGCAAAGTTTCATGTTGCAGAATGGAGCAACGCTGGAANAAGCTTTTTTATCAAAATTTGAAATAGTTTTTACATTTTTCTCTATTTTTACAAACTTACCGTTGGTATATTGCACAGAAAAAGCACGTACAGGCTCAACAGTCCAACCGTGCAAAGTTTCATGTTGCAGAATGGAGCAACGCTGGAATGAAAGTCCTTCGCGTTCTGGCCTTATTTTCTAGAAAAAGACTTGATTCGTGTGCATTTCAAGTACAGGATTAACCCAATTAGCTCATTTTCAAAATTGACACGCAATGATATGATCCGTCAAAGTATTCTTTCTATTGAACTTAACAACAGCCTACGCTACTTTGCTATCAAAGCAATAGTTTGGGGCGAACCTTGTCCACTTACTACCTATAAGTGACCCTCAAATGTTCCGGAAGTTGGCGTCAATTTTACAATTCTAATGAGAGGGCACGACTTATGTCATACGGGATATTGGTTACAAATCAGCTTATGATTTGAATAATAAAATGTTTTTTTGACAAAAAGTCATAGAAGGTGGAAGGTTTTCGGAATAAAGTAATTTCAATAAATTGAAATGAGGCACTTTACAGTTAGAATAATTGTTAGATGACCTTGAAAATCAATCTGCATTTTCTGTCAATTTTTTTTAGCTAAATAATTCTCCACTTCTAACACTTTATAACGAATTTCATTAAGTAGTATTTTTTTTTAATTTAGTAGATGCCTCTGGATTTTTAGTTATTAGCGAACACTAATTATTTTAGTTCAAGAAAATCTTAAAGGAGCTCAACTCGGGTGACACGCAGAATACGAGAATACGACCTTTAAATTTCTTTGAAGTGACAACGTAAACAAAAATATTGACAACATTTTTTTTTACAAGAAATGTTTTGCTCGCTGCGTCCAAGTTATACATTCTGCAGTTGCCGGGTGGGAATTCGGGTGGTTGGTTATTGTCGTCGTCCCAAATACCCCAGATTTCCCGGGAGAATATAGTCCTGAATTGCGTCCTAATCTTTTAAGTATCCATCACCATGTAACATGATCCTCTCATTAAAATATCTTAAAAAAGACACGTATCAATAATTCACGTCTTAAACTGACACGACAACCCATTAAAATAATAACACCGTTTACTGTTAAATGTTAATCAATAACAAGATAAAGTTAGTTAAAAACTAAACCTTAACTTGAAACTAAAAACAACCGTTAGTTTTTAAACACTATTTATTTCCATTCTCAAAATAATTCATATTCAAAAAGATCAACATTTCATATTTTTTTAATACGTCCTTGCACACTCCTAGAATCTGAAATGTTTACAAATCAGGTTTGTGCATTTTGAAATTTTGTGCTTTCAGGGTGGTGGAACGGAGGGAGGGGGAGGGGGCAGTTCAGTAATTCAGGATTACTTAAAAAAAACATGTCAAATACAAATGAAAATGATCGTGATCTTTCGATATGTTACGCTACTAAAATAAAACTATGAAGAGCTTGAAATCAATTACATGGAAGCGGATCATTTTAAGTCATAAACCACATCATTAACGTTGCTACTTATTACCGAATTCTGTTAAGGGTATATTGTGATACGCTTCAACAAGAAATAGCCTTTCCTTATCACTCACTTTTCCATTGCCACCAATGACATCATCTTTGTATCTACACCAAAATAACTCTCCTATATAAAAATACTACAGTAAAATATTTTGTTAAGTAGATACGCTTCCTCTAGGAAAACAAAATTAGTTGTTACGTTACTCAAAGTTGTTCCTTTAGAAATCACTGGAAATATTCGAAGCCTTTCGGCTGTGATGATGCATTATTGTAAACTTACGTAATTTTGAAATTAACTCCATCTTTTTGTGAAATTCACTTGGCTTCAAATCAAATCCCCCATTGTTATATCAATCCTTAATTGGACCTCACTCAGGTATATCGCTAGAATAGCAAATAGAAGAAAGGAAAACTGAAATTTAGACAATAAGTCCCCTGGAATCACCGTCCGGTGCTAAGCCCTTCAGTTGCCGCTTCAGTGAATCCAATTCATTTTCTAAAGATATAACACGTTCTTTCAATTGATTGTATTCTTCGAGAGTGACATATTCCACAGTTCCAGGCTGACCAACTGGATTGGTAGGAGGAGTGGGATTACTGCTATTCCGTTTTAGACTTGCTCCAAATCGATTAGAAATTGGAGCTGAAATTTGATTGGTTACACTGGTCGTTGTTGTTTGAGTCTTTTCAATTTGTTGGGATGTTAGTGCTGGTGATGGAGCAGGAATGTTTGGTTTAACAGGAAGTGGTGGTGCTTTCGTATGAGTTTGGGCTGCTGGTACGGCTGTAGAAATAATGTTGGCAGCTGCAGGTGGTGCAACAATGACAGTACTGACGTTATTGTTATTTACTGACGCGGACGAAACTGTCGGTGCAGTGGGAGAGACGAGAGCTGTTGATTTCTTGTCTTGCTTTAATTTCAGTTCAGCCATCCTGATATTGAAAAAAAATTCACTAATAATTATTAACTATAAATAGTAATAGTAATAGTAATGATGTAAATAGTAACTGAAGAATTGTCATACCATGGAATGGCCGCCTTCGGTTTATTGACACCAGACGCAGCATGAGTTGGTATTGATTGTGGCCCTGGAGACGGTTCCTTTGCAGGTGTCGCCACCGTCCCATCCGGAACGTGAATTGTGTGGCTGTTGCTTCTTGCAATTGGTGGAGGTGCCACTTGCGGTTGTGGCACATGGTCTCGGTCTGATTGCATTGGCAAGGATACGGTTCCGCTGGTTCCATTTGTCAATCCATATTCTTGTTCCTTTAAAGTACAAAGTTAATTTACAAAAAACAATTCGTATCGATATACTAAGTACAACAATTTACGTCTTCACGCGTGATGACACCAGATGGTGGACGTCGTTTTGGAGCTTTGGCCTAACCGATAGAAAGAAATACATGAACTAACTTACAAAGAACTGTTATACTTGCAGGTCGAGTTATCAATAAGTATCTTGTTAAAAAACTTACACGAGTAACGGTAAGATGATTCAACTTTTCACTTCGTTCAATAGAATTTAAGTTTAGCTCATCTGTTGATTCTGTCTCAGACGGTACAATTGCAGGTTTAGTATCCTTTCTCATACTGGCTCCACCAAACGTAGTAGCCAGTGGTGACACTGGTGACATAGGTGCAGGACCCTTGTTGGTTGGACTCTCCTTTTTGGCAAAGGCTTTGATTTGTGACGCGACTTTAGATTCTGTTTTAATCGTAGTCGTCTTACTGGTTCCAATACCATCCACAATAGAAGTACCCAATTGTAGTGAACCTGGTCGGTATCGACCTTCCTTCTTGGAATCATCTATATCAAGTGCATAGAAAATGAACCAAACAGAAACCAAGATAAAAATAAAAACTAACTTCTCGATATACCGGTCCGTTCTTGTGCTGTCACTTTGGATTGGTTTACTGCTGGAATATTTGTAGTTGGAGAGTTGGGTATAATGATCTCTACGAAATTATCTGGGAAAACACCAATCTTCCCTTTTAGTTCACCACGCCACCATCCTTCATCTTCACAATCCTTAGAAATAATGGTGACAATGTCTCCTTCTTGCATTGTGAGCTCATCATCATTCGAAGCGAAATATGGATAAAAACAGCGAGCAGTTTCACGAACTTAAATGTAACCAAATCAAAAGTTTTAATACTGTGCAAATTAACATGTATGAAGGAAATCACTGGCGAATTAAATGTGTCTTAACCTGGTTTTGGCGGAAGTTTTGGAGCTGATTCTTCTTCGTCTTTATTTTGTGTTGGAATGATGTCCGGAATGACTACACAGAAAGTAACACATGTTTTTTTTTTGTGTGAGATACTACCTAATACTTGCTAAAAAAGATAAGTTTTCATGTTTTACCTTTGTTTTTGGCAATGAACGTATCTCGGTTTCGAGCAATTCCTTTTTCGGCTTTCACAACAGTCCCATTTTGAGCATTGTCTTTGTCAACTTCCTCGACAAAATTCGATGGAAAAACTCCCACTCGACCTTTTAGTTCTTCCTTTAAACCATCCTTCTTCGATCTCATCCAAGAACTGAATCATATCACCTACGTCCAACCGCAACTCGTCATCTTGTAGTGGAGCGTAGGAGAAAATTGCCTTCAGTTTCCTGTTTAAATTTTAACAGTATTTATGTTAGCAACAGTTTGACTAGTTTTAACTGGGCAGTTTCATAAAAACACACCTAGCGTGAGGTCCTGGTCCCGACTTTTGTCTCATCTTTGGTGTCTCGCCTTCGCCGCTTTTAGGTACATCGGAAGAAATACTAGTGTGCAGTTGAGCCCGAATTTGCGGTAATTACCCGTACAAAGTTGTCAGGAAACAAACCTAAAATAGATTGAACAAGTTATGCTATTATAGTTTCAAATTATTCGGATGTTAATTCCAACCCCGTTTTCCATTGAGCGTTCCTTCCCACCATCCATCGTTCATGGTAACGACGGCAGTAATACGATCACCTTTTTTCAATGTCAGCTCATCAAGTTCTTCAGCATTGTAATCATATTCCACCAAACATTCTAGTATTGAGCAAACAACGTATCGTAATTAATTTAACTAAAGTACAGAAAATTTTTTCGTCTGTCTCTCGTAAGTTACGCTTATCCAGTTCTTACCCATCTCTTAGACCGGGTAGGTCACTCTGCTCTATCGCGAATCGTCTGTGTGAATACAGCTGATCGTAAGTAGTAGTATTCAGTACAAGTTACCAACCAATTGGAATTCTTTGTGTCACTTTTAGTATATTTCCTTGTTGTTGCCAACTCAAATTCAGTCTCAAAGCCAGTTCTTGCTAAGGCCTTCGTATTATCAATTGAGGGCGAGTCGATTGGTTTGAAGAGTGGATTAGAAATTGGGGATATCCATTTTCGAGGTCTGAACCTAATTAATTTGAATTACAGAAAGTGAAACAGGTTAGCACTTTACTTTTTTTTCGTTCATTTGCATTTCTCGATTAAAAAAGAAAACATAAAGCACTACTACCACGAATACCATCCAAGACAGTTGGGCGATTAATCATATAAAATATATTTACGTTCTAAATACTTCCAATACCTTTAGTATTCCTCGTTTAAAATTCACAAGAGTGCCACCGGTTACTTAGTAACTGTATAATTTTATAATGAAACACTGTTAATTGACACTAAAAGATGTGAAGTCATATCACCATGCCCATATCTGCGACGTCACGGACTTCCGTATGTGAAGTGTCATAAGTGTTAAGCATCAGATACCTGGCCTAGGAATTTGACCCACCCAATTTATGCGTCATCCTACCAAGGGCATCAACTCATGGCTCTTATTCATACGAAACTTAAGTTAGTAATCACTCACTCCTAACACCCAAAGGTCAGGTTGGAGGTCACACTAACCTTGTAGAAAAGCTTATCATTTTTCTTTGAATTAAATCACGAATAGAAAAAGTTTTTTTTTTACAATTAATTACAGCTAAAATAGGCACGAATTTAATCACTTTTCAAATATATTTATGGCGAACACTTTGATATGTAAAATATCTCGTTTTTTGAAACATTATCTGAAATACATAGAAAATTTGAAGGCGAGTGGATAATTTGTTAAAATGTGGGAATAAAGTGTTAATGCTAATGATATGTTTTCTTATGACATGGCGGGCTGGACTTCTTAATTGAAAAGTCCAATTGTAATTTTTAGGGCACTTGAGCAGGTATTCCAGGAAAGGCAGTGGTGTAACCTTTGACCTCTATAACCCGTTTTAGCACGAACATGAATTATTTTGACTCTTTCCACCATTTCCAAGACGTAAACCTACTCTGTCAGGATCTGTGGCAACTGGCTCTTGGCTCCATTTGTCCATTTCCAAAATCTGTACAACGACAAAGTTATTTATATTTTTAGTACAGATGACTGAAATTATTATAAGAAGTTAAATTTAGTAGCTACTGACCTTTGACACGAGAAAATTTGCAGCCTCGTCAATGTTTGCCTAGAAACAAATGAAATTCAATAGCTTTCAGTGCGTTTAACTTATGAAAAATATGCAATCGTAAAGTAACTCCAGCAGTGTACCGATAGCGAAGGGATAGAATTAATATTCGGTCAATCAGGCTTCCGGAGAAGCTTGTATAGAACCCGGGTTACCGTAAATTTTGAATTAATACCCCAGGGACCTTATTGCGTTATAGGGCGTTATTAGAGACAAACACATTTAAAACAACAGACTTGAACCAAATCTTCAATGAAAAAAAATTTTGGTCCAAAAAAATTTTTTTAAGAATTTTGTATCATCCAAATTTTCAATTGAAAAAATTTGGTTCAGACAAAAATTGCCAAGACAAAGTCTTTTGTATCATCCAAATCTGCAATAAAAAATTTTTTGGTCCAAAACAATTTTTTGATCCGAAAAAAGTTTTTGATCCAAAAAAAAATTTTTTGATCCGAAAAACTTTGTGATCCAAAAAAAATTTTTTTGATCCGAAAAAACTTTTTGGTCCAAAAAAAATTTTTTGTCAAAAAAAAGTTTTTGATCCAAAAAAAATTTTTTAATCCAAAAAAACTTTTGATCCAAAAAAAAATTTTTGATCCGAAAAAACTTTTTGGTCCAAAAAAAATTTTTTGTCAAAAAAAAATTTTATTGACCAAGTTTTTTGTATCAACCAAAATCTGTAATAAAAAATTTTTGGTCCAAAAAATTTTTTTTTGTTTGATCCGGAAAACTTTTTTGATCTAAAGTACTTTTAGCAACTAACCAGTAATCGCTTAAAAACCACTTTACTTTACCGTCCGCTGATAAATTCAATTTTTCAATAATTTCAGTTATGAAATACCACACGCTTATTATGACGAAGCACTTGGTGACCTCAACACCAAGTCTCGTGAGCCGATTTCGATCAGTACTTTAAAAAAATGAAAGATGCATTTTGTCATTGTCACTGCTCACGTCACAGAGCTCACTGCTTTTGGTTACTTTGCAAGAAAGCCGACTTTCGTCTGCTGTAAGTAGTTGTTTAGTAAAACAAAATGGGTAAAGTCATGACTGGTACCAATGTATTAAAAGTGACAAATTTCAAACCGGTATCCCCTTAACCGAGTAATAATTCTCTACTAAAAATGTTTTTAGCAGATTTTTCACATTTTTTCACGTGACTGTTTAATCAATCAGTCACGTGAAGCCTATGATAATGAAACTAGTTTTCGAAACAAACAAAAAACACTTTTTTTGCTTAAATTTTTTTTAAATCGTAAACTTTGATTAAACCTGACAACATTTCCAAAAATACCTAAAGAATTGAAAACATTATTGCAAAACTTTGTCAATGTTCTTAAAATCCAATCGAATGCTACCAAATAAAATACAGAACTTTAAAAAAAAAAAATTTTCTAAAACAATTTGACATTACCCGACGACATTACCCTCTTTTGATTTACACGCAAGTAGTATGCAACATATTACTACGAAACAAAAAAAAATTGTTTACATTTTCTTTAGCAGAGGTTTCAAACCACGCAGAAAATCCTTGTTGTTGACAAAATTCGTTCATTTTTTCTCGATTGGCAGCTATTCCTTCTTTAGGTTGATCAC